>JAPVLO010004663.1:0-30473 GCA_027257055.1 Cephalopachus bancanus | reverse complement strand
GGGCTTAACTTGCCTTACCTGCCTCTGTTTTTATAAATATAGGTTCCAAAACCCGTTTTAAGGACCTTTTTCATTTTATGTTTTCTACTTTTTAAAGTATTTCAAAATCTTATTGAGGTTGATATTTGTGGTGTATTTACTTATTATATTTATAAAGGTTATGGTGGTGAAAATCTTTATAGTTGTTCTGGGTGGTTTAGCCAGTTATGTAATAAGAAAATTACTACAAGATCCTTGACTGATACATGCTGAGTTACATAAAATACTGCTCTTAAAGTGGATGGCAAAAATTCTTATCCTAAGGTGCTGAATTTTGTTCTACATGAAACAGCTTCAATTTAATACCTGTTTTACCTGATGCTTCCTAAAAAATTCTCATTTCATCCAAAAGTAGCTGTTTTTCCAGCAAAAGGAAGGCATATTTAATATCTGCTTCAGAATCAACAAGGTATCTTGGACCTATTTGGGAAATTGAAAAAAAAATATGATCTTTTCAGTGAGAACAGTGATACAGCATGAAAAATAAATGGCATGAATATATACAATATTATTTGTCAATGGAAAAATTAGCATTAAAAATTACACAGAGAAGTTGGCTGAATTATAACTTATACATGCTGTACCTTATGATGAGAATCTGTACACATGTAGGGAAATCTGAAAAGAAAGTTGATCTCCTGACTGTTAATGTATGATGTAATATGTCAAGTGAATTCCATCAATATATACTAAGATGATTTGGAAAAGGTAGTTGCTGAATATTCGTAGTTATGAGGCATGTATTCTATGTAAAGCAGAGAATATTCAGTTGGGGTTATACACAATGATGATTTGGAAGTGTTACTCACTGGATATTTGAGTGGTTGGTTATGAGGCACATAATCTATGTTTGGCAGAGAATATTGAGGCGAGGCTATCCACAGTGATAATTTTGAAGTATTGCTCTCTGTATATTTGGGTGGTTGGTTATGAATCACATAATCTATGTTAAACAGAGAATATTGAGGCGGGGCTGTACACAAGGATTATATGGAAATGTTAATCACTGAATATCCAGTTGTTTGGCTATGTGACCCTTATTCATGTTAAGCAGAGACTACTGGGGTGAAGTTCTACAATGTGATTATTTAGAAATATTAGTCACTGATTATTCAGGTGGCTGATAACAAGACATATTCTGTGTAATGAAGACAATATTGAGGCAGGTTATACACAATGATTGCTTGGCAATGTAAGTTACAAAATATTTAAATGGTTGTTCATGAGGCACATTTTCAAGTTAAGAGGAGACTACTAGGGTGGGGTTATTCATAGTGTTTATTCAGAAACATTAGTCACTGATTATTCAGGTGGTTGGTTATGAGACACATATTCTATGTAAAAAAGAGAATATTGAGAAAGGGATATACAGAATGGTTTTTTGGAAATGATAGACACCAATAATGAGGTGGCTGTATGATGTCTATTAGACTATTCTATGTCTAAAAGAAAATACTGAGGCAGGGTCATACACAGTGATTGTTTACAAATGTTGACAGCTGAATATTGAGGTGGTTGTTTATAAGACACATATTCTATGTTAAGAAAAGAATATTAAACCCAGATTATAAACAATGATTATTTGGAAATGTTAGCCACTGAATATCGAAGAGGTTGTTGATGAGACACTTAGTCTAACTTAAGAAGTAAAGGTTGAGGTGGGTTACACAAAATGATTGCCTGGAAATGATAGCCACCGAATATTTTATCGGATGGTAATGAGAACCATATTGCATGTTCAGCTGAGAATATTTAAGTAGGGTGATAGACAATGATTATTTAGAAATGTTAGTCACTGAATATTTTTGTGATTGGTTATGGGATGTATATTCAGGTTAAGCAGAATCTTCTGGGGTGGGGTTATACACAGTGTTTTTTAAAGAAATTTTCATCACTGATAATTCAGGTGGTTGTTTATGAGACACATTCTATATGAAGAAGTGAATATTGGGGCAGAATTTTTGATAGTATTTTTTTGGTATGTGAAGCATAATATAAAAGGTAGTGGCATGATCATTGTTCACTGCTGTCCTCAACTTCTGAACTTTAGTGTTCCAGTGCTCAGCTGCCTAACTTTTGATAATTATAAGAGCCAAAACCCAATTCTAGTGTTTCCATTATATTATTAATATTTTACTCTTTTTAGAACACTTCAAAATCTTTTTGAAGATGATGCATTCCATGAATTTACTTGTTTCATTTATAAAGATTAAGGTGATGAAAATCTTTATAGCTATTCTAGCTGATTTAATCAGCTATGAAATAATAAAATTACTATCAGATCACTTACTGGAACGTGCTATGAGATAGGCATTTATGCTTGTAAACCAATGGTGAAAATTCTTACCCAGGAGATGCTGAATTTGTAGTACACCAAACAGCTTCATTTTCATACAACAAGTTGTACCTGACGCTTTCTAAAAAGCTCATATTTCCTCCAAAATGGTATGCTAGACCAGCACAACTAATTGTTGTTTCATATCTGCTTCTCAATCAGCAGAGTTTCTCCAACCTATTCCTGAAATCTGAAAATAAACCTAATATTGTTACTGAAAAAATGATACCACATGAAAAGTAAATGGCTTGAATATGTGTAACGATTGCTTGCTACTGGAATATTTACATTAAAGACTAATGCAGAGAAATTGGATAAACTACCTTGCACACATGCTGTACATTCTCAGGAGCATCTGCACTCACATTGGGAAATCTGAAAAGAAACATGATCTATTTCCTGTAAATGGATGAGGCAATCAGCCAAAACATTGCATTAGTATTGTTGATAATTATGTGGGAATGGAAAAGTTGAATTAGAAAACTTATTTCAGCAACCACAGCTATATTATAAGTTAATACATGGTATATGTTATGATAAGCATTTGAACTGAACAAATATGTGATTGGCTTGCTGAACTGACCAATGACCTCAGGTCCAGCAATCACTTCAGGGCAATATTTCAGACTGATGGCTTTCCTCTTACCCGAACAGTTTTTTCCAACACACACAAGAGTCTTAAAAAAGAAATAAAATCTTCCTTCTCTGGAGTGTCGTCTCATGGTTGTTTCTGTGGTGACTTCCTGGGCTGCAATGGGAGAAGAAGAGGGCACTATATCTGGAGAGAAATTTGGAAATGGTAAAGAATCTCTATGGGTCCTGAGGTGCTGAGAGGTAGGAGGCTGCCTGGATGCAGGAAAGGGAAAAGTCTCAGGGGAAAAAATCTGGTAGAAGTCCTGGGGGTGGATGAGGACTTCCTGCCATAGTGGGAAGGCTCCTGGGGAAAGGTGTGTAAATGATGGCTACCTTCAAGGCATGTTCAGTATCACAGAGTGTCAGGCTAGAAGCAGAAAAAATGCCTTCCATGAGTACTGAGGATGAAAAAAAATAGGGACAGAACAGGTCCACTGGGGAGGGAGCTTTGAACAGGCTAATTCTTGTGCAGACAAATGAGAGGGAAGATATGCAGCCTCAGAGGAAGTTCTGGTATAAGAAATAAACCTTAGAGAGACCCTGAACACTCCTTGTCCTTCAGACCCTTCAACCTCCTCCTCCATTTCACATGCTCCACTCCTCTGGGTTTTGAAAATTCAGGCCCTTCTATCCCCTGCGACTTTTCTTGATTTTCCCAGGCTCCACATTCTCCAAGTTCTTCCAAGCCCTAATTTATTCTTTTGCACTCATTGGGATTCGTTCTGGCTACAGGTATGCCACAGAATTACAAGGTCCTGGAATAAACCGGCTTGGCTACTCAACTTTTGCTCTACTTGACTGGTTTTTCTTGAGGGAAGTTGTTCGATGTCCAAGTTCTCAAGTGACTTGGTGCCCGCCCTCTACAACTTGTATTTGCCATTCTTAGGGCTGTACTTCCTCTCCCAAATCATTCAGGCATTCTGGTCCATGACCCCTCCCTTTTCTAGAATCCAGGTTGCTATTCAGTCTCTGTTTAGGGCTAAATTATATCTGGTTATCACGTTCCTTGTTTACTGCTAACTGGCAAGTTTGGGTGCAAGTTCCTTTAGAGGACAGAGGGGAAGATTTGGCTCTTCCACAGAAGTCCTGATCCAGACACAAGGTACTACCACTCCCCATTCAGATGCCAGACTGGATGCCAAACTCTATTTAACACTGGCCCTGCCTCTGGAAGCCACAATAACCTGTCTCTAGTCAGCACCCCAATCTGCCGTGCATTCTTTACCAAGTCTTGCTTCCAAGAACCCACTTCTGCTCAATTCCCTTTCTCTCTAGACAAGCTTCCTGCCTTCAGCTTCAATTAGGCCTGGGCAGCAAGTGTTCAGACACCATACCCTCAGCCCTCTTTCTTATGACTTCTTGGCCCATGGGGATTTTAACTTTCCTGTCATCTTGGTATTTTAAGTTTCCACCTCTGGTCGCCCCATTCATTATCTAATATTCCCTGACCTAACTCTCCAATTCCTGAGAACAAGGACATTTGGGTCTAGGATTCCAACATTTTGTTCCCTAAAACTCTAGACAGATACACACAGACACACACAACACACACAAAGTTGAAGATCTGTTTGTATTTGCATCTTTCTGGATTTAGTTGAAAGCCCCAAATATTGGATTCCTTGGGTCTGAGTGTTCCCACAGAGAGGACTTCTCTGAAGTCTATTTTTCAATGTATCTGGGGCTCTTCAAATCCCTTAATGCACACATTTTCTCAAAGGCTATGCTTGCAGCTGATTCCATCTCCCATATTCCCTTTTCCCAGCACCCCACTTTGTCATGTCTTCATTGCACACTTCTAATTTTCCACATACCAATGATTCTACTGTAATTCTCTAGAAGGAATTCCATAAGACAGTCTGCTGGAAGCCACAACCCCTAAAGAGGCAAAATGGAGGTTACCCGAAAATGGGAAAAATGCTGACTGGGAGAAAAGCCCCAGTGGGAAGCGGCCATGATGGAGGCAGAGCCCCATGGATTCTATTGAAGGATTCCTTTTGGTCTTAAAGGAATGCGTGCTTAGGCTTGAAAAGCATTTCCCTTGATAAACAAAACAATTAGTTAGAATGTTCAAGGATGTGGAATTAGCAGTAAACCTATGCATAGAAATGTAAAAAGGGCTTAACAGCAAAAATTTTCCTCCTGAAGGGACAAGGGAATATTTTACTACCCCCTTTCCCATGAAATTTTGCAATCTTTAGCTAAAAAGGAAAAACAAGTACTTCCTCATACCCTTTATAAGTAACAACATTGACAGTTGTGATTGATGAGGAAGTGAGAAACTGAGACAGAGTATCTCCAAAAACAGGTGTTTTCAGGAAAAACAAGTCACAGACATGCCTTCTGATTTAAGAAACATTATAGTTTAATTAGAAAGAGGGTTAAAATTAAAGTAAGGATTAGAATTAAATAAATAACAGTTATAATTAAAAGATAAATGTTTATTATAGATATAGGTATTAGTTAAATATAAGTAATAGATGGAATAGGAAATAATTAAGTTTTAAGGTAAAACTTAAAATTATACACAATGTAGGTTTAAAATTAAATACATTTAGGATTAGAAGTAAGATTAATTTCATATATAAGTGTAGATTTAGACTTAAGTTTTGTTTAGAAATATAAAATGTAAAATAGGTGATAAGAAAATAGCAAGTAATATAGATAAGGCAATTAGAATTAAGAAAGTTAAAATTTTTAATTAATAGTAAAATTAATTAATATAGGGTATTAAGAATTCGTAATGGGTAAGATAAGGGTGGTTATATAAAAGAAAAAACAAGTCAATATATTGCTGCTAAAAGTGTATTAAGAAAATAGATTAGTAAAGGAAAAGAAATAGAATAGTGAAGGGAAGAGATTCAGTTGGCCTAGAGGTCACAGTTTGTGGCTGATAAATTTTTGGCAGCTGGTGTTTTGTTACATAAATAACACCACCGGTAGCAGGAAGAAACAAAATGAAACTTGTAAAGGTCAACTTCCCCATAAACAAAAGGAAAAAACATGATGTAAGCACTTAAAGTGTAACGTGTGTTGCATTTTTGTGGACACAGGGGTCAGTAAAAAAAAACTATTATAAGCATGTAAGAATTGAATAAAAATTGGCAGAGTCCTGAACTCTACCCAAGAAGTTGACTCCTGTTGTTCTTCTTCAAGGTTTCTGATTCTCTGCATTCAGGCCCTGACTCTCTCCTGGAGCTGGACTCTGGCAACAGTCCATGCAGCTGGTTCACTGCTCAGATCCCCCTATTCAAGGTGCTCATCTTTTCCTGCTAAACTTCTTCATCTGCAATGATTTGCCATCATCTATAAGGCAGTCATCTGGCACAAGTGGTTGCTCTCACTCTTTTCTGAGTACAGGAACAGCCAGGAACCTATTGATACAAAGACAAATAGGGGACTAATGAGGGGCCCTAGTGCTATGGTGGGTTCTCTAGAGACTCTCTGGAATCAGGCTAAAGCCTGTGTCCAGCAAATCCTTTTCACCATTAGTTTCACTGGAGTGCCTGGTCTAAGTATACTCCTGTCATCTCTCAGTATACCTCTGCAACCTTATGATCATCATCTGGGCAAGGTAACCCAAAGATGGTACCAGGCACTGTTCTCAAAAGCTCAAGTGTAGGTCACTTCTGGAGTTGGAAAAATCCCTCAACCAAGCAGTGAGCACTTCATCTCAGCTGGAAGGTGGAAGGACAACAGGTTTCTGGGCACTGATCAGGGATGACAGGCTTAATATTTCAGCCACAGTGATGGGACTGAACTGCAGGGGATGCACAACTAGTGCATTGTCTCTAGATTGACGACTGGGGAAATGACAGCAACAGGAAGTTGGAATTGGTGGATTGTTCTTTTGGGCCATGGACTCATTGAGGAGCCAAAAGGACAGACTCGGCTGCCACTCAACAATGGAAAGCAATGAGTGAGAGTTGGAAGTCTCCCTCCTGACTTGCAGTTAAGGGTCAGATAGACTTGAGAACCAGGCTTACAATGTAAAGACAAAGGGCCAAAATGTCCAGGAGCCAGAGAAGGGTGCACCTTCACCAGCATGAGCAGGCAATGGAAGCTTCCCATTCATGGCTCTCCATGACCTTTTCCATTATGTATCTCTATTTTCCATGGTTCTGATTTGCATCCAATTGCTTCCTTAAAACTATAGGCTTCAGTGAGTTCTGCGAGTCACGGTAGCAAAATAAATGCCCTGAGAGAGTCTTGAGAATACCTGCAATTTCAGCAAGTTGAGCCAAAGCGTGGTTGTCCCCAAAACCAGAGATTTAAGGCTAGCATTGGATGAGAGTTTAGTCTTGTAGCCAAATTTGCCCAAACCCATGAAGTCTAAGCTGCCTCCGCAACATCTTTTCTAGCTAGCATCAGAATTAACTTTGTGTGACAATATAGCAGTAGGTTATGGAATGCAAAAGCTCAGAGGTGGGCCTTTGGAAATGTGCCTTTTGTAGAAAGGAATGATCCACCTGCTGACTTGGGTGTCAGGAATGCTGGTGAGTCCTGCAGTGGTGACAGGGACACCAGTATCACTGAAATGCAAGCAGTGGGCAAAATTCACACATCAAAACTCAAAAAGGGGACATTGTTACCCAGCTGGATTCTATACTACCAATGTGATGAGAGAAACTGGAAATCATGATCCAGCACTATGCCTTGAAGATAAATATGCTAAAAGAATAGGCAGTGGTATCAAAGTGCAGCATGCAGGGCCTCACCTGCAGAGGTATAGGACTTACCTCACGAGCACTGTGTCCTTAGCGACAAGCAATAAAGATGATCAACCAGTGAATCATGGAATCCATACTAGTAAAAATGATGGTGTAGAGCAGAAGGCTGATGTCAGCTTCCCCAGTAGAAAGTTATGATCTTGTGCCCAGTGAATAACTGAGAAAGAACTGACAGAAAGAGCTTTAAGTGATTAAGAGACTGGGTGCCCATCAAGATGGTCCTTGCAAGACCACAACAAGTGTTGCCTATTGTGATTCCCCAGTTCATCTTAAAAGCAACCTACAGTTAATGGTTTGAGTGGCTTGCAACAGGGACAGGTGTATCTGTTGATATTGCATGAGCTTTTGAATACAGAACCCTACTTTGTCTTTGCAGACATCCTCAAAACATTTCATGACCCCATCTTTGAGCCATAGCTTAGAACAATGGTCAATAAATCAGTGGATTCTTTGTCTACATCTGACTTAGACTCAGTGCATTGGGGAATAGACACCTCCCTATCATCACAGGATATTTGCACAGGCAAATGTTTGTCAGGATACTTAGACAGTTGGGAGAACTCTCAGAGCAATAGGCTGATGGACTTAAACCTATGATACTAGAAATCACCTTCCTCCACTTTCTCAAGACAAAATGCAGAATTAAAATAAAACACTTTGCTGAGATAATACATATACGTATATGTATGTATATGTATGTATATATACACATACATATATATGGCAGAGATGAAAGGTAATGTCAAGACATAAGGAACGAGAAATAAAGGTTGCCTCCTATCCCCAAAGAACTCTCTAGTTTGGTATCTCTTAGATTCAGGTAGATGTTGGCAGATGAAACTAAATTACTGCAAATGTCATCAACTGTGATCCCTTCTATAGTTTCTGTGCTAGACCGTCTATTTTACTGAAACAAGTGATAACCCATGCTCAAGAAAAGACATATGGTGCCCTTCTGCACATGTATTACTTTCAAAGTGCATGGTGAAGTGGCATCGGCAACAACTTGTGCTGACACAAGAGCAAATACAACATCCACTCCAACTGGCTCTTTATTCTCACTCTCGATGTGCCTCTTTCAGCCTTCATATAGGTTGGTTGACCCTGCACTCAGAGTAGTTAGTCTTTTCTGAGCTCTCCCTTGAAGGAAAGCTCTGCTCCAGAGCTCCAATAATTTCTTGAAATCGCTAGTCACACTGACCACCCCAATTTCCTACTCAAGCATGACATCTACTCATGCCCACTGAACTTTTCAGATCCTGTTTTCTTGGCCACACCAAATTGCTCACAGTGACCTTGATAGTCAGTTCTCTTGAGCATCCAGACTAGAACCAACACACAAACAAATTGTGAGCTAGGATCTCCCATCTGAGTGCATCCAAACAAGAGCACTCACATGAGAAGTCCTAGCTCACAATTTGTTTGTGTGCAGATTCTGTGAAGAACACACACACACTGCCTATTGAAGACAACAAAGAAAGCCAGGAGTTAAAAATGCAAATGCATGCCTTAGGATTATCAGGGCACATGATGGGTCAATGTGCCTGGTGAGGCTAATGTGGGCTGACACAATTCTGACAGCTAACAGGGTCAGTTTGTCCAGTAGGTGGCATCCCTCTACATTAAAAGACTTGGAGAGAGACATCCCATTATATAAAGAGATCCAAGAGAGGAGTCATCCATGGAATGGTGGTTCCTGAAGCTCTTAGCAGGTGGAGGGTGCCCTAGTGGGATGGTTTTCATCCTTATATCGCATGCACAGTTGCTTTTACCAAGAGTCTCCAAATACAAGTATGATTTCAACAATGCTGTCTCCTCTAAAGCCACAAGAAAGAATCTAGCTGAGTGGTTCACTGGTGTTTTTACCAAAGGGAGAATAGAGGGCTTCCTACAATTGTCCAGTGCCATGCTCCCTATGTTTAGCACTGGGGACTCAGGTGCTCTGTGTGAATTGGGAGCCATTTCTGGATACAGGGGGAGACTGAGATGACAGTCTTAGGATGAGAGTAGGTGCCTACAACACAGGAGTCAAAAGTTGGCTTGGATGAATTGCAGAGGGGGTGCTCAGTAGAGCAGAAATCTCTGGAGGAAACACGGTAAGATGTCTTGTCCAAACAAGGAACTGGGAGAAAGTGTCCATGCTGTGGTCCATCAGGTGTCCCAAACACAGGCTAATGGGGAGTTTTCTATCTATCCTGGCTGATTTAATCAGCTATGAAATAAGAAAATTAATATCAGATCTTTTACTGGTACTTGCTATGAAAAGTCAATTATGCTTGTATAGCAATTATGCTTGTAAAGTAATGTTTAAAATTCTTACCCAAGAGATATTGAATCTTGTACTACACCAAACAGCTTCATTTTTATACAACCAGTTGTACCTGATGCTTTCTAAAAAAGCTCATATTTAGTCCAAAATGTTATGCTAAACCAGCACAAGTAATTGTTTAATATCTGCTTCTGAATCAGCACAGTATCTCGAGCCTATTCCTGAAATCTGAAAAGAAACCCACTATTGTTACTAAGAAAAATGATGCAACATGAAAAGCAAATGGCATGAACATGTGCAATGATTGCTTGCTAATGGAAAAATTACATGAAAGACTAATGCAGAGAAGTTGGATAAATTGCTATGCATACGTGCTGTACATTCTCATGAGCATCTGCACTCACATTGGAAAATCAGAAAGGAAACATGATCTATTTCCTGTAAATGGATGATGCAATCAGCCAAAACATTGCATCAGTATTGATGATGACTATGTGATCATGGTAAAGTTGAATTAGAAAACTTTTTTCAGCGATCACAGCTATATTATGAATTACATATGGTGTACCTTATGATAAGTATTTGAACTGAATAAATATATGATTGGTTTGCAGAAGTGACCAATGACCTCTGGTTCAACAATCACTGCAGGGTAGTTTTTCAGATGGTGGCTTTTCTGTTACTTGAACAGTTTTTCCAACACAAAAAAAGAGTCTTGAAAAAGAAATAAAATATTCCTTATCTGAAGTGTAGTCCCATGGCTGTTTAGGTGATGACTTCATGGGACTTAATGGGAGAAGAAGAGGGCACTATATCTTGAGGCAAATTTGGAGATGGTGTAAGATCTCTATGGGGCCTGAAGTGCTGAGAGGTAAGAGACTGCCTGGGTGCAGGAAAGGGGAAATATCAGGGGATACAATCTGGTAGAAGTTCTGGGGGTGGGCAAGGACTTCTCGCCATAGTTGGAAGGCCCCTGGGAGAAGGTATGTAAAGGATGGACACCTTCAAGGCATGTTCAATACTGCAGAGGATTTCAGCTGGGAGCAGCATAAAAATGCCTTCCATGAGGACTGAGGATTAAATAAATTAGGGCCAGAACAAGTCCACTGTGGGGGGGAAATCTTTGAATAGGCTAATTCTTGTGGAGACAAGTGAAAGAGGCAAATCTGCAGCCTCAGAGGAAGTTCTGGCATATGAAATCAACCTTAGAGAGGCCCTGCACACTCCCACGTCTTTCAGACACTTCAACCTCCTACTCCACTCCCACATGCTCCACGCCTCTGGATTTCAAAAATTCAGGCACTTCTTTACCCGGCCACTTTTCTTGATTTTCCTAGACTCTGCATTCTCCAAGTTCTTCCAATCCCTAATTTCTTCTTTTGCACCATTTGGGATTTTTTCAGGCTACAGGTATGCCACAGAAATACAAGGGCCTGGAATGAACCCGCTTGGCTACTGATCTTTTGCTCTCCTTGACTGATTTTTCATGAAGGAGGTCATTGGATATCCAAGTTGTCTACTGCCTTGGTGCCCACCCTCTACAACTTGTGTTTGCCATTCTTAGGGCTGTACTTCCTCTCCCAAATCAACCAGTCATTCTGGGCCCATGACCCCTCCCTTTTCTAGAATCCAGGTTTTATTCAATCTCTGCTTAGGGCTGCATTGTTCCTTGTTGCCACATATCCTTGTTTCCTGCTAACTGGCAAGTTTGGGTGCAAGTTGCTTTAGAGGACAGAGGTGAAGATTTGGCTCTTCCACAGAAGCCCTGATCCAGCCACGAGGTGCTACCACTGCCCACTCAGATGCCAGACTGGATGCCAAACTCTGTTAAACACTGGCTCTGCCTCTGAAAGCCACAATACCCTGTCTCTGGTCAGCACCCCAATCCCGCCCTGCATTCTTTCCCCAGCCTTGCTGTCAAGAACCCTCCTTTGCTCAAATTTCCTGTCTCCCTAGACAGGCTTCCTGCCTTCTGCTTCAATTAGACACGGACAGCAAGTGTTTGGACACCATCCTCTCCATCCTCTTTCCTATGACTTCTTGGCCCCTGGTGATTTTAACTTTTCTAACATCTTGGTCTTTTGAATTTCCACTTGTGGCGACCCATTATCCAATATTCCCTGATGTAACTCTTTAGTCCCTGAGAATGAGGATCTTTGTGTCCAGGGTTCCAATATTTTGCTCCTAAAACTCTGGACAGATACACACATACACACACAACACACACACAGCATTGAAGATCTGTTTGTATTTTTGTGTTTCCAGACTTAGTTGGAAGCCCCAATTATTGAACTCCTTGGGTCTAAGTGTGCCCACAGACAGGCCTTCTCTAAAGTCAACTTTTTCCAAAGTGTGTCTGGGGCTCCTCCCATCCTTTAATGCACACATTTTCTCAAAGACTGTGCTTGCAGCTGATTGCATCTCCCATATCTGCTTTTCCCAGCACCCCACTTTTTCATGTCCTTACTGCCCACTTCTAATTTTCTACATGCAAATAATTCTCCTGTGTTTCTCTAGAAGGAATTCCATGAGATAGCCCATGTAGCTGGTTCACTGCTCAGATCCCCCTATTCAAGGTGCTCATTTCTTCCTGCTAAACTTCTTCATTTGCAATGGTTTGCCATCATCTATAAGGCGGTCATCTGGCACAAGTGGTTGCTTTCACTCTTCTGAGTACAGGAACATCCAGGAACCCATTGGTACAAAGACAAACAGGGGTCTAATGTGGGGCCCTAGAACTGTGCTGGGTTCTCTAGAGCCTCCCTGGGATCAGGGTGAAGCTGGTGTCCCTCAAATCCTTTCCCACATTAGTTTCACTGGACTGGACTAACTGGTCTAAGTATTTTCCTGTCATCTCTCAGTATACCTTGCAACCTGTGTCTTATGATCATCATCTGGGGAATGTAACCCACAGATGGTACCAGCCACTGTTCTCAAAAGCTGAAAGTGTAGGTAACTTCAGGGGTTGGAAAAATCCCCACAAAAGAGCAGTGAGCACTTCATCTCAGCTGGAGCTGGAAGGACAATAGTTTCCAGGCACTGATCAGGGTTGACAGAGTCGACATTTCAACTGCAGTGATAGGGCTGAACTGCAGGTGATGCACAACAAGTGCATTGTCTCTGGATTGACTTTTGGGGAAATGACAGCAACAGGAGGTTGGAGTTGGTTGACTGATCTTTTGGTCCATAGATTCATTGAAGAGCCAAAAGGACAGGCTCAGGTGTGTCACTCAACAATGGAAAGCAATAAGTGAGAGTTGGAAGGCTCCCTCCTGAACTGCAGCTAAAGGTCAGATTGACCTGAGAACCAGGCTCATGATGTAATGACAAAGGGTCAAAATGTCCGGGAGTCAGAGAAGGGTGCAACCTCACCACGGCATGAGCAGGCAATGGAAGATTACCATTCAGGTTCTTCCTTGACCAGGCCCATTATGTATCTCTATTTCCCATGGTTCTGATTTGCATCCAGTTGCACCCTTAAAATGAGATTCAAACTATAGGCTTCTGTGAGTTCTGTGAGTCATGGTGGCAAAAAAATGTTCCAAGAGAGTTATGAGAACCCCTACAACTTTAACAAGTTGCCCCAAAGCGTGGTTGTCCCAAGAACCAGAGATTTGAGGCTAGCATGGATGAGAGTTTAGTCTTGTAGCCAAATTTGCCCAAACCCATGAAGTCTAAGCTGACTCCATGACATCTTTTCTTGCTAACATCAGAATTGACTTTGCACTGCAATATAGCATTGGGTTATGGGATCCAAAAGCTCAGAAGTAGGCTCTTGGAAATGTGCCTTTTGTAGAAGAGAAAGATCCACCTGCTAACTAGGATTCCAGGAATGTTGGTGAGCCCTGCAGTGGAGACAGCATCAGCATCACTGAAATGTAAGTGGTGGTCAAACCTCACACATTAGAACTCAAAGGATGGGACATTGTTACCAAGCTGGGCTCCACACTACCAATGCAATGACAGGAACTAGGAATCATGATCCAGCACCATGCCTTGAAGATAAATAAGCTTAAAGAATAGGCAGTGGTGTCAAAGTCCAGGATGTGGGGCATCATCTGCAGAGGTATAGGACTTACCCCATCGGCACAGTGTCCATAGGGACAAGCAATAAAGATAACCAACCAGCAAGTCTTGAATTCTATACTAGTAGAAATGATGGAGAAGAGCAGAAGTCTGATACCAGCTGCCCCAGTAGAAAGTCATGATCTTGTGCCCAGGGAATACCTGAGACAATACTGACAGCAGGAGCTTTAAGTGATCAAGAGACAGGATGCCCATCAAGATGGTCCTTTCAAGACCACAAGAAGTGTTGCCCGAGAGCAACACGGGAGAGTCTTTGTGTAATGAGGAACCTCCAAGATATCTTTGCAGCATCTCCAAGAAAGAGATATCTACTAGCTGTTTTCTCCCTGAGAAGGCAATAGAAGTTAAGAGAATGAGAAGGAAGAGATGACAATTTAAAAGAATTACTGCTAGGCTTGGTGGCTCAGCCTGTAATCCCAGTGCTTTGAGAGGTTGAGGCAGCTAGCCCAAGGCCCAAGATCTGCCCATGGTTGATACCACAGGATAATTTCTCTGCTACTATAAGATTCATTTTGAAGAAGAAAAAGCACTATCATGGGTTCTGGTAAGATGGCGATGGCATAGGAGGACTTGTGAGATTCTCCGAATGTGAGTTCCCAAAAAGACTCTTACTTTTCTTCCCCCATCCCCCAGCCAACCACCAGCCGTGCTGGTCTGAGGCCTGGGGAAATTCGGTCCCATGCAAGGCCAGATATTGTGGCCCCCTGCTGCTGCTGTTCCACCATACGTGACTCCCACCTGCGTGGGAGTCTAGGGTCTCAGCTCCCTCCCTGGCTACATTGTCTCTAGCCCAGCACCCAGCACCCAGCACCAAGCTGCTGGTCACTCAGGGAGGCTTTGGGCACCCACTCCTCAGAGACACTGGTCCTATTCCTGACTGAAGTACCCTGTGGGGGGCCAAGGGCCACTCTCGCCACTCACTGCCTGCCCTTTGGAGCTTTGGAGCTCTGGAGATCTGGGTACACCCTGGCTGAGGCACTCAGCACATGACCCCAAGCTTGGGGACCCAGACAAACGGAGAGAAATGGATCTACGAAAGTGAACCTGCCTCGCCCATTCTACAGGAAGAGATTTCCATTGCCCTACCCACCTACCAACAACCTCCACCTCGGTTCCTAAGGTAAAGTCACTAAACAGGAGACAAAGCCCCACCCCTACACTGAATCAGACAAAAGCAACTCCCAGGCAGCAGTCTAAAAAACAAAAAAATAAAAAAACAGCACCTGTGGTTCCGGCTACTTGGAAGGCTGAGGTGGAAGGATCGCTGAACCCTAGCAGGCGAGGCTGCGGTGACCAGGAGCAGCCACTGCAATCCAGTCTGGGTGACAGAGTGAGACTCCAACTCAAAAAAAAAAAAAAAGCAAAAAAAGAACACCAAACCCAAACTGTGAGTAAATCTAGTTGCCTGCAATGAAAAACAAAAGGGAGAGGCCAGAGATCAGAGCTGAAGTGACTTTAGTCTGATCTCTTATTTTGACTTATGATTTTATCATTTTGACTGTTTGTTTTGATCACTTCTGTTGTTTGCCTTCTGACTTACACTGCTTTGTGATTTTATTGGTCTGTTTCTGTGTAGCTATCAGTATTCTTTAGGGAATCTTTCTTACGTGTCTTTTCTCACTTCTCTCCGGCCTTGTGTTTCTTTCTCACCTGATAGTTAGTATGTATGTCTGTTTACCCTCTCGCTCTTCTCTCTTTCTAACTTCCTATTGGCCCCCACTTCATCCATTATTTTTCTCTTTTATACACCCCTTCTTAATCTAGGGAACAAGACTACATACTGCTGAATGAACAGATTGTAAGGCAGAGGGAAATAGGTTCCAGTGTGCTCATACAGCTGTTCGTGGATGCTAGAATCAGCATATACATTCTGAACCACAGCTTCTCCCTCAATTAAACCTCAAAACTGCAAAAAGTACAGTTCGCTGTCCACACTCCAACCTCAAAAGAGAACAAAACCAGAAGACACTCATAAGGAAGAACAGGATATTGCAGAAGTGAAACAAAAGCAACCCCACCACCCTCAAAAAAAGAATTAAAGAAGGGGAGGGAAACGGGGAAAGAAAGAAAAATCTACACAAATGAAGAAAAACCAAAAGAAGAGGATGGGTCTCTCCCAGACCCCTGGGAGGGCAGACTCTGAGAAAACTGACTTTGGAATGCAAGCAATGAAGAGCCTTCAGAATGAAGGATCTCAAACTATAAACTTAGATATCAAGACATTAATGGAGAGATTAAAAAAATTGAGGAGACACAAAAAGAAACTGGGAAGGAGCTGATATACGAGATAACAGTAATAAAGAATACTGTGAATGAAATAAATAGCACTGAAAAGCATGGAAAGCAGAATTACCCAAGCAAAAAGAAAGAATCTTGGAGCTTGAGGACCAAAATATAGAACTAACCCAAACTCTTAAAAACACAGAAAATAAATTCAAAAAGACAAAACAAAACCTTCAAGAGATGAGCGATTACTTCAAGAGACCAAACCTAAGAGTAATTGGCCTTCCTGAGGCAGAAAGAGAGACAGAGACCACACTGGAACAAGCTTTCCATGAGATCATTCAGAAAACTTCCCTTATCTAATCAGTGATGCAAAAATTCAAACACAAGAGAGTCAGAGAACCCCTGCAAGACAACAAATGAGAAGACCAACTCCTAGACACATAATAATTCACATAAACAAAGTAGGCATAGAAGAAAAAGTCCTAAAGGCAGTAAGAGAAAAAGGCCAGATAACCTACCATGGAAGACCAATTAGAACAGCAGCAGATTTATCTACAGAAAGCCTGTAGACTAGGAGAGCTTGGAGACCTATCTTCAAAGTCCTGAAAGATAAACAATTTCAACCAAGAATAGCCTACCTGGCCAAGCTAAGCTTTATCAGCAAGGGAGAATTAAAATCTTTCCCAGATATCCTACCCCTAAGAACTTATGCTGCCACCAAACAACCTCTACATGAAACACTTAAGAAAGTACTAAACACAGAAGAAAAGGAAAAAAGAACAACGTTCTTCACAAGACTACAGGAAAAAGAATAAAATATACATGAACCAACCCCCAAACCAAAAGAAAGACCAAAAAACCAAGTGGTAGAACAGCAACTCTATAACAACTCTATGATAGGGATGAACTCTCACATTTCAATAATTAGCCTGAATGTGAATGGACTAAACGCACCACTGAAAAGACAAAGAATGGCAAAATGGATAAAATATCACCAGGCAACAATATACTGCCTTCAAGAGACCCATCTCACTAGAAAGGACATACACAGACTCAAAATAAGAGAATGGGAAACAAATTTTCAGGCGAATGGAGCATAAAAGAAAGGAGAAGTTGCAATCCTAATTTCAGACAAAATACCATTTAAGCAATCAAAAATTAGAAAATATACAGAGGGCCACTACATAATGATAAAAGGTTCACTCCATCAGCAAGAAATATCTATCCTAAACATATATGCACCCAACATAGGTGCGCCAACTTTCATAAAGCACCTTCTAGGAAAACTAAAGAAAGATATTGATTCTAACACCATCATAACTGCGGACTTTATTATCCCACTCACAACCCTAGAAAGATCATCAGGACAAAAAAATCAGCAAGGAGATTCAGAACCTCTATGTGACTCTGGTCTGGACCAAATGGACTTAATTGATACGTACAGAACACTCCATCCAAAGACCACAGAATACACACTCTACTCATCACTGCATGGAACATATTCTAAGATCGACCACATAATTGGCCATAAATCAAGCATAAGCAAATTTAAAAGGACCGAAATTCTACCACGCACCTTCTCAGACCACAGTGGAATAAAAATAATCATTAACACCAACAAGGTCACCACAAAACCCACAAAGACATGGACACTAAACAGCATGATGCTAAACAACTCCTGGATCAATGATGAAATCAAAACAGAGATCAAAAGATACCTGGAAACAAATGAAAATGAAGAAATATCTTTTTTTTTTTTTTTTGAGTTGGAGTCTCACTCTGTCACCCAGACTGGAGTGCAGTGGCTGCTCCCGGCCACCGCAGCCTCGACCTGCTGGGCTCTGGCGATCCTTCAGCCTCAGCCTTCCAAGTAGCTGGAATTACAGGCATGTGCTACCACACCCGGTTGATTTTTTGATTTATTGTAGAGATGAGGTCTCGCTGCCCAGGCGGGTCTCGAACCCGCGGGCTCAGGCAATCCACTCACCTCAGCCTCCCAAAGGCGCGGGATTACAGGCTGAATCTTATCAAAATCTCTGGGACACCATGAAAGCTGTAATAAGAGGGGAATTTATATCCCTGCAGACACACATGAAGAAAATGGGAGGAAAACAAGTTAACAGCCTAACAAGCCACCTAAGGAAGCTGGAAAAGCAAGACCACAAAAACCCTAATTTCAGCAGAAGAATCCAGATCACCAAAATAAAAGCCCAAATCCAGGACATACAAGACAAAAAGATAATACAAAAAAATCAGTGAAACAAAAATCTAGTTCTTTGAAAGGATAGACAAGATTGATGGTCCCCGAGATAGACTGACAAGAAAAAAAGAGAAAAAAACCCAAATAAGCACAATCAGAAACACAAAAGATGAAGTCACATCGGACCCTGAAGAAATACAAAAGATCATTAGAGACTACTACGTACACTTGTATGGAAACAAACTTGAAAACCTTAAGGACATGGAGGACTTTCTGAAATCAAACATCCTACCTAGGTTGGAACAAGAAGAAATTGACCCTAAATAGACCAATAACAATCAAGTAATCCGACTGCATATTCAGAAAACTACCTACAAAAAAAAGCCCTGGTCCAGATGACTTTTCAGCAGAATTCTGCAAGACATTTAAGAAGGAGCTGATACCAATCCTACTGAAGATATTCTAGGAGATTGAAAAAGATGGAATTCTCCCCAAATCATTTTACAAAGTCAACATCACATTGATACACAAGCCAGGTAAAGATCCAATAAAGAAAGAGAACTACAGGCCAATATCTTTGATGAACATAGATGCTAAATATCTCAACAAGATCCTAGCAAACCGGATTCATCAATACATCTCAAAAATCATCCATCATGACCAAGTAGGCTTGATTTCTGGGATGCAAGGTGGGTTCAACATTCAAAAAACCATAAACGTAATTAAATACATCAACAGATGTCACAACAAAAACCACATGATTATATCATTAGATGCAGAAAAAGCTTTTGATAAAATCCAGCACCTCTTCTTGATAAAAACCCTCAAACATCTAGGCATACGGGGAACATACCTCAAAATAGTAAAAGCCATCGACAAGAAGCCCACAGCCAGCATACTCCTAACCGCACAAAAATTGGAACCATTTCCCCTGAAAACTGAAACAAGACAAGGATATCCACTCTCATACCTCCTGTTCAACATAGTATTGGAAGTCCTGGCTTGAGCAATCAGAGAAGAGAAGGCAATCAGGGGTATCCAAATAGGAAAAGAGGAAGCCAAGTGATCTCTCTTTGCAGATGTTATGATTGTGTACCTTGAAAACCCAAAAGAATCTGCCAAAAACCTCCTTACACTGATAAAGGCCTTTGGGAAAGTCTCAGGATACAAAATAAATGTCTAAAAGACAATCGCATTTCTTTAAACCAATAACAAATAAAAAGAAACCCAAACAAAAACCACAATTCCATTCACAATAGCCACAAAAAACAAAAAAAGAAATACCTTGGCATCATCCTAACCAGAGACGTGAAAGACCTTTACAAGGAAAACTACAAAACACTCAAAGAAATCAAAGATGAAACAAACAAGTGGAAAAATACCCCATGCTCATGGATTGGAAGAATCAACACTGTAAAGATGTCCATCTTACCTAAGTCAGTCTACAAATTCAATGCAATACCCATCAAATTACCAGCAACATTCTTCTCAGACCTAGAAAAAACAACACAGGAATTCACATGGAAACACAAACGTCCACGAATAGCCAGAACAATCCTCAACAACAACAACAACAACAACAAAAAAACAAAGCAGGTGGTATCACATTACTAGACTTCAAACTTTACTATAAAGCTACAATCATCAAAACAGCTTGGTATTGGTATAGGAACAGGAATATAGATCAGTGGAATAGAATTGAGATTCCAGAAGCAAAACCTCAATTTCTCAACCAACTCATCTTCGACAAATCCTCCACCACCTACCACTGGGGAAAGGAGAACCTATTCAGTAAATGGTGCTGGGGAAACTGGCTGACCACATGTAGAAGATTGAAACAGGACCCCTATCTATCCCCATACACAAAGATTAACTCCAAATGGATCAGAGAACTAAATGTAAACCTCAAATCATAAGAACCTTAGAAAATGAAGGACATACCCTCATGGAAATCAGAACTGACATCCAATTCCTGAACAAAACCCAAAAACGCACAGGCCATAAGAGATAAGATAGACAAGTGGGAACTCATTAAACTGACAAGCTTCTGCAAAGCCAAAGAAACCATCAAGAGAGCAGAGAAACAGCCTACAGACTGGGAAAAAGTATTTGCCAACACCAGGTCTGACAAAGGCTTAACATCTTGGATCTACAAGGAACTCAAATGTGCTGAAAAGAAAAAAACAAACAACCCCATTATAAAATGGGCAAAAGATATGAACAGACACTTCACAAAGGAAGACATCCGAGCAGCCAACAGACACATGAAGAAATGCTCAACCTCACTAATCATCAGGGAGATGCAAATCAAAACCACACTGAGATACCACCTAACTCCAGTCAGAATGGCAATTATCAACAACTCAAAAAATAACAGCTGCTGGAGAGGCTGTGGTGAAAAGGGAACACTTCTACACTGTTGGTGGGTGTGTAAACTAGTGCAACCTATGTGGAAAGCAGTGTGGCGATTCCTAAAAGCTCTAAATATCAACCTCCCAAATCACCCCACAATCCCCCTACTGGGAATATATCCTGAAGAACTCAAATCACTCTATAAAAAGGATACCTGCCCACGTATGTTTATCGCAGCATTGTTCACAATAGCAAGAACCTGAAACCAACCATGCTGCCCATCAAAAGAGGACTGGATTTTAAAAATGTATGCAGCCATAAAAAAGAACAAAATCATGAATTTCGCAGCAACCTGGATGGAACTAGAGTCTCTAATACTGAGCGACCTCTCACAGAAACAAAGATCTGAGTATCACATGTTCTCACTCATATAGTAGACCTTGAACATACAGTGTAATACTATAAGAAAATGACTGACAGTAGTGGGAAACTATGGAGTGGGAGGGAGATGGGATTAACGGTAGTAAATATCTGTGTGGGGACGGGGAAACACCTCTTATCAACAAGGGTGCTTGAACTAAGCGTATTTGTATACCTAACCTTTAACTGTACCCCACAATATCATAATAAAAAATATTGATTATAAAAAAAGAAGTGTTGCCCATTCTTATTCCCCATTTCATCTTAAAATAAACAACAGTTAATGGTTTGAGTGATTTGGAAGCTAGGACAGGTGCATCTGCAGATATTGCATGAGCTTTTGTACACAGAACCCTACTTTGTCTTTGCACACGTGCTGAAAACCTACCCATGACCTCGTCTTTGCATCATGGCTGAGAACAATTGTCAACAAATCAATGGATTCCTTGTCCACATCTGACTCAGACTCAGTGCATTGAGGCATAATATCCTCGCAGCCATCAGGGGATATTTGCACATGCACAAGATTGTCTGGATATTAAACAATTGAGAGAACACTCAAAGCAATTATCAGGCCAGGGAATAAAAACTATGATAGTAGAAATCACCTGTGTTTACTTTCCCAAGATGAAATGTAGAATTAAAATATAAAAACTTTGGTGAGATAATATATATACATATAAATATATATACATATATATGCATATATAAATATATATGCAATATATGCATATATATATATGGCAGAGAGGAAGGCTACCCTCAAAGCATAAGGAATGAGAAATTAAGGTTGCCTCCTATTCCCAATGTATACACCATTTTGGTATCTCTGAGATTCAGGTAGATGTTGACAGATGAAACTAAACTTCTGCAAATGTCATCAACTGAGATGCCTTCTTTAGTTGTGCTAGATTGTTTATTTTGCTCAAACAAGTGATAACGCATGTTCAGGACAAGGCATACAGTGCCCTTCTGCATCATGTTTTAGTTTCAAAAGGCATCATGAAGTGACATCAGCAACAATATGTGCTGACACAAGAGGAACTACAGCATCCACTCACCCTGGCTCTCTTACTCCCACTCTGGATGTTTCTCTATCTGCCTTCATATAGGTTGAATGACCCTGCACTCAGAGTCATTAGTCTTTTCCTGAGCTCTCCCTTTAAGGAAAGCTCTGGTCCAGTGCTCCAATAATTTTTTGAAATCCCAAGTCACACTGATCACCCCAAATTCCTACTCAAGCATCACAGTTTCTCATGCCCACTGACCTTCTCAGACCCCATTTTGTTGGCCACACCTCACTGCTCTCTTCTAGTTTCCACAATGAACTTGGTAGTCAGTTCACTTGAGGATCCAGACTAGAACCAACAAGAGCAGACATTTAAACAGGAGCACTCAGATCGGAGGTCCTAGTTCACAATCTGTCTTGTGTTTGGATTCTGTGAATAACACACACACACACTGCCTTTTGAAGACAACAAAGAATGCCAAGCGTTAATAATGCAAATGCAAGCCTTAGGATTGTTGGGCGCATGATGGGCCAATGTGCCTGGTGAGGCCAATCTGGGTTGACACCATTCTGTCAGCCACCAGGGTCAGTTTGTCCAGTAGGTGGCATCCCTCCACATTGGGAGACGTGGAGATAGACATTCCTATTATGTAAAGAGATTTGAGAGAGGAGTCATCCATTGAATGGTAGTTCCTGATGCTTTTAGCATGTGGTGGGTACCCTAGTGGGATGGTTTTCATCCTTATATCGCATGCACAGTTGCTTTTACCAAGAGTCTCCAAATGCAAGTATGATTTCAACAATGCTGGCTCCTCTAAAGTCACAAGAAAGAGCCTAGCTGAGTGGTTCACAGGTGTTTTTACTGAAAGGGAGAATAGAGGCCTCCCTACAATTAGCCAGTGTCATGCTCCCCATATTTAGCAACAGAGACTCAGGTGCTCTGTGTGAATGAGGGACCATTTCTGGATTGAGGGGTGGAGACTGAGCTGACAGCCTTAGAATGAGAGTAGGTATCTACAATTCAGGAGTCAAAGGTTGGCTTGGATAATGACGATACAGAGGGACTGCTCAGTGGAGCAGAAGTTGTGGAGGAAATGTGGTAAGAAGTCTTGTCAAAACAGGGAACTGGAAGAAAGTTTCACTGATGTTGCCCATCGGGTGTCCCAAACGGGCTAATGGGGAGTTTTCAGTCAAAGGGATGGCTATGTATTGGGACTGAAGAAAATACATATAGATGGGCAGATGCAGGCTGATTAATTTTCAAGGTGCTACTGCACTGCACATAAATTTGGAATGGAGGAAATGGGAGTGCAGTCCTCCTGAAGTAGGGAGTGGTTCTGAGAGTCACTGTCGTCGAAGATGGAGTATAGTCAATGTAAATGACCCAAGGTCTGAAGTGGGCAGCAAGGTCAAGAGAGCAGATGTGTTAATGAACAGCACAGAAAAGAAGCCCGTGGAGTTTGATTCAGGATTGCCAGTGGTAACAGGGATCATGGTAGAGTGGACAGGATGAGGGGTAAGGAGGTAAAAAGCCAGATGGGATTCCACACACATGGATGTCTGGGAGCTCCTTCTGCAGGAATAAGACTTGAAAGACATGGGTATGGGGTTAGGAGGCAGAGGGGCAGGCTTGATAGCAGAGCCAGCAACAAGGTGGGCCAAGTCAGCGGTTCTAGGAGGAGCTGAGACCGGCAGAGTACAAGTGACCAAAGTCAGGATAGTCAGTGGTCTTTTAGTAGGTGTAAATTTAAGAAAAAGAAATTGGGAGGTACTACCAATTGCCATGGTTTCTGCTTTACCCTCCAAAGCCTCTATCTTATCCACCAAGTGTTTAATATTTCTTTTACAACCACTGTTCTTCCCCAGGGAATCTAGCTCTTTCTCTGCAGTCATGCAGTGACTTTGGGTTTGCAGGATTATCACACCTCTATCCTGTGACAATGACGTGAAGGTGATAGTAGCAGTGGAATTGAGCTTGTCCTTTCTAGGGCCTATGACTGGCAACTCTGGGTAGGGAAGAGCTCCTTGGTGGAGTTTCTGATGACTTGGTGTCCTGCATCTCCTTCTCCAGCTTCAGCAGTATCAGCAAACCTGGAGAGCTGGACACTCCGGCCTTTCCTTGAGGACACCTCCACCTGCAAAGGGAAGCCTGGGGCTAGGATCGGGAGCATGGTGGTATCTGTTCCAAGAGGCAGGACTTCCCAAGCAGAGTTTGGGTATTGGGATCGGTATGTTCTTCCCAGAAACAAGCTCATCGGAGACACATGGGCCTTCACAAGTTGTTTGTGAATGTGAGCAAGCGAGGTGCCCCTCCAAAAGCCCAGAGTGGGGTCCCCTGGAGGAGCATTCTCCATGGGTACCCAGGGGCCTTGATGTCAATTACACTTCCTCCTTCTTAGGGTGGACCCTTCAGTTGGCTTCCTGCTTTTTGGTATCCATTTTCATCATCTTTTGGGGCCCTTCTTGGGCTCTGTCCTTGATCTCCTTGGAGATCCTGGATGCCATCAATGTTCTAGAATGACAACTTCCTCAGGTGGGTCAGGCAGAGAGTATAGTTGTGGCTGAGTGGAGAGATCCTTGTGAAGATCAAGTGTCCTTCCACAGGTTTCATTGTTTAGGCTTAACATCAGGATGCAGGTTGTGGGGCTCCCAAAGAGGAGTCTATGGCCTGCTGGAAGAGACATCCACTTCTTCCAGGTGATGTAGAGCCTAGGTGGTGGAGGCACATGACCCAGATTCATGTTCAGCAGCCTGTAAGCGAAGGGCAGGCTCAGTTGCCATGGGGTAGGGGGAGCCTGGTGGAACAGGGGAATGTGGGGGAGCTGGCATCTGGGATGCTGCCAACTGGACTGAAACCCAAATAGAGCAAGAAAAGTGTCCACCGAGAGCTGGTTGTGTGACCTGCCATGGTGAGAAAGAGTAAACCATGGAGACAAGTCTCCTTAACAATCAACTTCTCCCAGTCAAGCGAATGCTGGCCGGCCCCACGCCTGTGACATCTCAATGGGGCTCCTGACACAGACGCCATCTAAGGAGGGCATGGGGTCCCAGCCAAGCCACAAGAAGATGCAACAAAGGGAGCAGCATGAGGCCCAGCTAGCCCCTGGCACAGCTGGATTTTGTAACCCTGGGGACTTCCCACCTCTGCTTACAAGTGATGGTCACCAGGTGGACCACACTGTGGGGATGTGTAGGGACTGCCGGCTTGGACCTTCTGTGGCTGTGTGTCTTGGCCCTGTCCTCTGGGTCACTGAGGCAAAACCTGGTCAAAGCTCAACTCAGGAGCAACTCAGTGTTCTTTGAATACATCATTTGGTGAGATGTATAGCTCAGGCGATATTATTGTTACTGTTTTTGATTTCTCTATTTTGTCATTTTTGATTGTTTTGTTTTGTTTTGCTTTTGCTTGTGCTGGGATTATTTTTAGCTCTCAAAATAAAATTTTTGTTGCTGTTGTTAGAGACTAAGGTTCTATTATTGTTGTAATAGAAGAATAGGTTTTGCAATTGTTACATGATAGAACAATATTGTTTTACCGTTCAGGTTGTATTATTGTTGCTGCTGTTTTCTCTATCTCTGTTTTTTTTAATTTTTGATGTTTCTTTACTTTTATTTGTATGTTACCTATGATAAATTTTCTTTGTGTCACAGAATAATGATATGGTTGTTTTGAGAGTTTTACTTTATGCACCACATAATATCAGTGTGGTGTTTTTACTTTATGTAGCACAGAATATTGGAGTGGTGGTTTTAGATAATTTTCTTTGTGTAGCACAGAATATCAGTGTGGTGCTTTCAGACAGTTTTACTTGTGCAGGATATTGGCTTGGTGGTTTCAGGCAGTTTTATTTTTGCAGGAGAGAAGTTGCGATGGTGCTTTTAGATACTTTTACTTGTGCAGGACAGATTTTTTGGTATGGTATTTTAGACAGTTTTACTTTGTGTAGGACAGAATGTGGTGCAACTCTTTTTAGACACTGTATTTTGCACAAAATATTGGTGTGGTTGTTTTTGAGAGTTTTTCTTTTCTTGGCAGAAAATATCGAGGCAGTTGTTTTTGAGAGATTTGCTTCATTTGACACTGAATATTGAATCAGTTTTATTGAGAGTTTTCATTTATTAGCCATTGAGTTTTAGGGAATTTGTTGCTTGAGAGATTTCCTATGTTAGGTATTGAATATTGGGGGGGTTGTTTTGGGGGATTTCCTATGTTAGGCACTGAATACTAGGGATTTATTTTGGGAGTTTTCCTATATTAGGCACTGAATATTGGGGTGGTTGGTTTTGAGAGACTTTCTGTGAGAGGCACTGAATATTGGAGTAGTTGTTTCAGAGAGATTTATTTTGTTAGGCACTGAATATTGAGGCATTTGTTTTTGAGAGATTTCCTATGTTTTTCACTGACTATTCTGGTGGTTAAATATAAGAGATTTGTGATGTAATCATAGATTCTTGTGGAGGTTTTTTAGGGGGATTTCCTATGTTAGTCACTGAATACTGTTTGGTTACTAATGAGAGATTTTCTATGATAGGCAGTAAATATTTGGGTGGTGTATTTGAGCTATGTGTGTGTGTGTGTGTGTGTGTGTGTGTGTTTGCGTGTAGCACCGAATTAAGTGAAGAAGCTCAGTCATAGTTTACTGCAGTCTCAATACCTGCGAACAAGAGATAAACTTGCTTTAGCTGCCTACGTTTTTATAACCATATGTTCCAAAACCCGCTATAAAGAATTTTCCATTTAATATTTTATACTGTTTAAAATACTTCAAAATCTTTTTGAGGGTGATGTTTTTCATGAATTTACTTATTTCATTTACAAAGATTATGGTGTTGCAAATCTTTATAGCTGTTCTGCCTGGTTTTGTCAGCTATGAAATAAGAAAATTAGTACAGGATCCTTCACTGATACATGCCGAGGCAAAGAACATACTGCTTTTAAAGCCAATGGCAAAAATTCCTATCCAAAGTTGCTGAATTCTGTCCTACATGAAGCATCTTTCATTTTATACAACCAGTTGTAACTGATGCTTCCTAAAAAAATTCACATTTCATCCAAAAGGGGCTGCTTCTCCAGCACAACGAAGGGCTGCTTCTGAATCAACACAGTATCTCGAGACTATTTGGGAAATCTGAAGAAAACATGATCTTTTCAGTGAGCACAATGATACAGCATGAAAAATAAATGGCATGAATATATTCAATAATTATTTGCCAATGGAAAAATTGCATTCCAATTACATAGAGAAGTTGGCTGAATTATAACTTAAACATGCTGTACCTTGTGATGAGCATCTGTACCCATGCTGGGAAATCTGAAAAGAAACTTGATCCAAGCCAGGCTCGGTGACTCAGCCTGTAATCCCGTGACTTGGGATGCTAAGGTGAGTGGATTGCCTGAGCCCGCAGGTTTGAGACCCACCTGGGCAACTTGGTGAGACCTCATCTCTACAATAAATCAAAAATTAGCCAGGTGTGGTAGTGTGCACCTGTAATTCCGGCAACTCGGAAGGCTGAGGCAGAAGGATTGCTGGAGCCCAGCAGGTTGAGGCTGCAGTGGCCAGGAGTGGCCACTGCACTCCAGTCTGGGTGACAGAGTGAGACTCCAACTCAATAAATAAATAAATAAATAAAAGACAGTCGATCTATTGACTGTTAACATATGATGCAATATGCCAAGTGAATTGCATTTATATATACAATGATGACTTGGAAAGGTTAGTTGCTGAATATTCAGGTGGTAATTAGGCACGTATTCTGTGTAAAGGTGAGAATATTCAAGCAGGATTATACACAATGATGATTTGGAAGTTTTACTCACTGGGTAATTGAGTGGTTGGTTATGAGGCACATAATCTATGTTAGGCAGAGAATATTGAGGTGGGGCTATACACAGTGATTATTTGGCAATACTGATCACTGGATATTTGGATGGTTGGTTATGAGTCACATAATCTGTATTAAACAGAGAATATTGAGACAGGGTTATACACAATGATTATTTGGAAATGTTAATCATGGAATATTTAGGTGGTTGTTTATGAGACACATATTCATGTTAAGCAGAGACTACTGGGGTGAGGTTATACACAGTGATTATTAGAAATATAGTGACTAATTATTCAGGTGGTTTGTTATAAGAAACATATTCTATGTTAAAAAGAAAATATTTAAGAAACGGAGGAAAATGAACTCCAAAGAGATCAGTGGTGAGTCCGGGGCTGACTCAAACCCCCTCCTCCCCAGCTATCTTCAGAACATCAGACACACACAGCTGGGCCACTACTGAGAGGGACAAACCCAGGTGGAGCCTAGAGGTCAGTCACAATAGGAGAGTTCCATTACAGGATAGGCCTGGCTGTGGCACCCCAGTGAGAGTACATACCTGGGGAAGAGACAGTCCTGTACCTCCCCACCAGAGATATCCCTGAACATAGGAGAGTGGGAGGGGAGGCTTGTAGCCCCACCCTCCCCCACTGCCCCTAGTCCTTCCCTGCTTCATTTCCTGAGAAGAAAATGAAAGAGGTGGCTCTGTAGGAAACACCTGATTAGAGAACAATCAGTTACAGAGCCTGCGACAAGAAGGAAAGTTTTTGTTTGTTTGTTTTTCAATTTTCAATCATTGTTTAATTAAAAAAAATTTTCACTGTTTCCTTGTTAGTTCATCTAGTTAAAAAATATTTTTCCTTTGTGCATGAATGTGTATGTGAATGTTTGATCTGTGTCCCTCCCCCCAATTTCTTTTTTAATTTTTCTTTTCTTTTTCTGTTTCTTTCTTCTTTTATTTGTCGTTTTCTGATTATGTGTGTATGTGAATGATTGAGTGTTCATCTTTTGATTTTGTTGTGGTTGTTGGTTTTTGTTCTTTTGTTCTTCTGAGTCTCTTTGAAAAATACTCATTCTTTTTATAGTTTCAGGGGCAGGTCAATAGATGTGTTAGGGTTCAACCTGAATCCCTTTTTTTTCCTCCCCTAAGGTCTTTCTGTTTTTCTTCTCTATTCACTTTGTGCTGGGCATGTGTGTTTGTGTTTAGTTGTCTGGGGGGTCTTTTTGTTGCTGATTGTTTTGTTTCATTTGTTGTAATTCCAGCTTGTTTTGGAGTGTGTGTGCATGTGTTCAATGCTTTTGTATTGGTTCTGCTTTACATCATCATATAGAGTGGTGGTGGGGAGTGAGTCTCAGGAAACACATGCCACAATAACAATAAGTGAACATTTTAATTTGCAAGTAGTATCTGTTTCCTAATGCCCCATCCACACTTTGTTCAAATTTCAAAAACTACAAGAGACAGAAAAGCCTGAGATTCACCATCCTATTTCAAAAAAGAATAAATCTAGAGCCCAGATCAGGGAAGACATAAATGTAACTAAATACATCAACAGATGTAAAAACAAGAACCACATGATTTTCTCATTAGATACAGAAAAAGCTTTTGATAAAATCCAGCATTCCTTCTTGACAAAAACCATCAAAAACATAAGTAAAGAAGGAACATACCTCAAAATAGTAAGTGCCATCTACAACAAACCCACAGCTAAATATTGCTAAATGAACAGAAACTAGAAACAATTCCCCTGAAAACTGGGACAAGACAAGGCTCTCCACTCTCACCCCTCTTGTTCAATATTGTGTTGGAAGTCCTAGCTCAAGCAATTAGACAAGAGAAGGAAATCAGGTGTACCCAAATAGGAAGAGGAAGTCAATTATCCCTCTTTGCTGATGCTATAATCCTATACCTTGAAAATCCAGGCTCCCCGCTCGCTCCCGCCGCCCGGCACTCCTGCCGCCCGGCGCTCCCGGAAAACTAAAGAAAGATATTGACTCTAACACTATCATAACTGGGGACTTTAATACCCCACTCACAACTCTAGACAGATCATCAGGACAAAAAATCAGCAAGGAGATCCGGAACCTCAATGTGACTTTGGACCAAATGGACTTAATTGATACATACAGAACACTCCATCCAAAGACCACAGAATACACATTCTACTCATCACCACACAGAACATATTCTAAGATCGACCACATACTCGGCCATAAATCAAGTATAAGCAAATTTAAAAGGACCGAAATTCTACCAAACACCTTCTTGGACCACAGTGGAATAAAAATAAACATTGACACCAACAAAGTCCCTCCAAAACCCACAAAGACATGGACACTAAACAGCATGATGC
>JAPVLO010004661.1:0-14189 GCA_027257055.1 Cephalopachus bancanus | reverse complement strand
TCCTTCCCCTCCCTACCCCCCCAAAGTTTCCCGCCACTGTCAATCCTTTTCTTATAGTATTATGGTAGATGTTCAAGGTCCACTATATGAGTGAGAACATGTGATACTCAGATCTTTGTTTCTGTGAGAGATCACTCAGTATTATAGACTGTAGTTCCATCCAGGTTGCTGAGAAATTCATGATTTTGTTCTTTTTTATGCTGTGTAGTATTCCATCGTGTATATGTACCACATTTTTTTAATCCAGTCCTCTTTTGATGGACAGCATGGTTGGTTCCAGGTTCTTGCTATTGTGAACAATGCTGCGATAAACATACGTGTGCAGGTATCTTTTTTATACAGTGATTTGAGTTCTTCAGGGTATATTCCCAGTAGGGGATTGCGGGGTCATATGGGAGGACGATATTTAGAGCTTTTAGGAATTGCCACACTGCTTTCCACAGAGGTTGCACTAATTTACACTCCCACCAACAGTGTAACAGTGTTCCCTTTTCACCACATCCTCTCCAGCATCTGTTATTTTTTGAGTTATTGATAATTGCCATTCTGACTGGAGTTAGGTGGTATCTCAATGTAGTTTTAATTTGCATCTCCTTGATGATTAGTGAGGTTGAACATTTCCTCACGTGTCTGTTGACCACTTGGATGTCTTCTTTTGAGAAGTGTCCTATTCATCATTTTAAGCAAGAGACTAACTTGATTCATATTTTCAAAAGACTACCCAGACAATAGTGTGGAAAGTGAACTTGATGTGGGTTAAGAATGAAAGCAGGAAGCCAAATTCAGAGGGTATTGTAAGAGTTCAAGAGAGCAATGTTAAGACTCATATTGGGAAGAAGCAATAGAGGGGTGACGAGGTGACGCCTCTTCTTTGCTCATAACCTAGAAGGTTACATCCTAGATCACTTTCTGGACTTTTGTGCCTTTTACTTGGTATACAAGTGCAGTCCTTGAGATATATAACTTGATTTATTTTTACCTGATTATCTTTCCATGAAACCCTCTATATTCCACAAGAGGTTTATAAGGTATTTTGATCTGAAAATCTCCTCCTATGGTAAGCAGGTTAGTTCAGAGTAAATCGCTCAGGTGATCCTTCTGTCTCAGCCTTCCAAGAAACTGGAATCACAGGTACGTGCCATCATGCCTGGCTAATTTTTTTTTAATTGTAGAGACAAGGTCTCACCAAGTTACCCAGGCTGGTCTTGAACCCGTGGGCTCAAACTATCCTCTCGCCTCCACCTCCCAAAGTACTGGGATTACAGGTGTGTGCCCCTACACCCAGCACATGGAATTTTAATTGGAATTTTATTGAGGAAGAGACGCTAGTGCAGTAAACAAACCAAAGTTCCCTCTTAAATGTGTTACAAAATTTTTTTCTATTTGTTAGCAGTCTCTAAATATCATGTTCATTTAACTCTGTCACGGTCAGGTAAATTATTAGGAAATTTACTTTATGAAGACAAAGAATGAATGGTATTTAAATGGCTAATCAAGACTGAAGAAAGCACAGGATTCTTGGTACCATTGTCTAGGTGGCCATCTAGTGACAAAAATTCTACACAGCAGACAAGGTGCCCTGAGGATGCCACAAGAGTGATTTTGCTGCTTGAAATTCCTGTGTCAGTGTCCTCAGAGTCCAGTATATAAGATGAATGCCCACCAATTGCAATCTGATTAACTAGCTGTGTAATTTCAGGCAACTAAGTTCATCTCACTGGGCCTCAGTTTCCAAATTTATAAAATGAGCACTGGTTCATTTCTAAGGTACCTGGAAACCCTCTGGAGTAAATAGGCTTATCCTTTTTTGCAGACAGGCAAAAACAATGATCTGGGATGAAGTACATTTTGTTGTTGTTGTTTTAGTTACCAAAATCACATATTGCATAGTTCACTTAAGGTTCTTGAATTACCTCAAATTTTGAAAGCTTACATTCAGCAGTTTAATCTCATTTTGGGCTCTCCATTGCTTCAAGCAATTGTCTATATTGCTAACCCCGGGGATTTTTCTCAGAGTCAAATCAAATAATAAAACAATATTATAGCAATATTCAAAACACTCCAAATAGTCTTAATAAGCCACAACAGTCGTCTCCAAGATTTTGATTATTCATCCTTGTCAAGAAAAATGAGCATGCAACTCCTATGACTTTTTGTTTTAGTTTTAGTTTTTGCTTATAAATAATGTGCACATACAACTATACTAATAGTCATACATAATAAAACTAACATAAAACCAAAAATGCTTATAGAATGAGCTAGAGGTTAAATGGAGCAATACTATTTTACACATTGATTTTAGAAAAAGGAAACATTTGACTCACTAAAATAACATCTTGATCTTTTAAAAGAGATTTTATAATAAGAAATAAGTATTTCATATTTACCCACATATTTACCATTTCAGGTGCTCTTTGTAAAGATGCAGATGTCTTCCTGGTTTCGTTATCCTTTTACCTGAAATATTTCCTTTCAGGTTTCTGGTAGTGCTGGTGTACTGACGGTGAGTATTTTCAGTTTTTATATGCCAAAAAAGTCTTTATTTTGCTTTCACTTTTGAAATATATATTTGCTGAGTATAGAATTCTAAGTTGAAAGGGTTTTGTTTTTTGTTTTCATTTGATACTTTGAAGATATTACTCCACTGTCCTTTTTTTAAATTTTATTCTTATTACTTCCAATAAGAAGTCTGCTGTATTACCTTTGATCCTCTTTATGTAATGTGTGTTTTACCCTGGCTCTTATGAAAGATTTTTCTCTTTATCACTTATTGCAATTAATCTGATGAGAGTATTTTCTGGTATGGTATTTTTTATCTTTCATTTGCTTGTGGTTTATTGAGATTCTTCATATCTAGGATCTCTAGATAGTTTTCATCAAAATTTGGAAAAAATTCAATGATCATTTCTTCAAAAACGTTTGCCTCCAGCCCTTCCTCTCCTTAAAAATTTTAACTATGTATATGGTAAGTCATTTAAGTTGTTCCAAAAGTCTGACACTCTTTAGTGTTTTAATGAAATATTTTTTGTTCTGGGATTTCTATTTTTTAATTTTTTTATTTCAATAGACTTAGGGGACACACATAGCTTTTGGTTATATGGTTGCATTGTACAGTAGCGAAGAAGTCTGGACTTTAAGTGTACCCACCACCCCTACCTATACACATCGTATCTGATGGATAGGTGACTTCTTTGTCCCTCCACCCCATCCTTCCTGCCCCTTCTGAGTCTCCAGTGTCCACTGCACCATTCTCTAAGCCTTTGCACATCCTTAGGTTAGCTCCTAAGTGAGAATATGTGGTGTTTGGGTTTCCGTTCCTGAGTTACTTGACTCAGGATGATGTTCTCCAATTCCATCCAAGTTGCTGCAAAAGGCATAATTTCATTCTTGTTGATAGCTGAATAGTAGTACACAGTTTATATATATCATATTTTCATTATCCACTGATCAGTTGATGGACATTTAAAAGGATTCCACATTTTTGCAATTATAAATTGTGCTGCTTTTTAAATATAATGACCTCTGCTTCTTAGGGTAGATACCTAGTAGTGGGATTGCTGGGTCAAATGGTAGATCTACATTTAGTTTTTTGAGAAATCTCCATACCGATTTTCATAGAGATTGTAATAATTTACACTCCCATCATTCTAGGTTCTCAAGTTTATTTTTTCTTCTGAAGTATCTAATCTGCTATTAATACCAGTTAGTGTATTTTTCATCTTAGACTTTGTATTTTTCATCTCTATAAGTTCAATATGGAAGCCAGGGGTGGTGGCTCATGCCTGTAATCCCAGCACTTTGAGAGACCAAGGTAGGAAGATTCCTTGAGGCCAGGATTTCAAGATCAGCCTGGGCAATTTAACAAGATCTTGTCTCTACAAAAAAATAAAAACATTAGCCAGGCATGGTGGTGCATGCCTATAGCCCCAGCTGCTCAGGAGGCTGAGATAGAAGGATTGTCTGAGCCCAGGCTGTGGTGAGCCATGATCATGCCACTGCACTCCAGCCTGGGTGACACAAAGTTGCCTCCTCAACACAGTAGATAACATGTCAGCCTCATAATCTGAAGTTCAGTATGGGTCATTTTTATGACATCTACATTTTTCCTAAAACTGCTCTTGTTTCCTTCTTCATACTTGAACAAATAGAATATATTAATCCTAGCTATTTATTCTTATTTATTTATTTACTTATTTATTTATAACTTTAAAGATGTGGGGTACAATTCAGGGTTAAGTATGCAAATGTTCATTATGCAGGTACCCTTGTTGATGAGGTGTGCCCCCACCCCCGGCAATTCCCCACTACTGCCAATCCTGCCCCTCCACCCCTGGCAATTTCCCACTACTGGCAATTCTTTTCTTATAGTATGACGATAATTGTTCAAGGCCCACTTATGAGTAAGAACATGTGATCCTCAATTCTTTGTTTCTGTGATAGATCACTCAATATTATAGACTCTAAGTCCATTCAAGTTGCTGTGAAATCCATAGTTTTGTCCTTCTTTATGGCTGTATAATATTCCATCATGCATATATATCACATTTTTTATCTCTTTCGATGGGCAGCATGGTTGGTTCCATGTTTTTGCTATTGTGAACAATGCTGCAATAAGCGTGCATGTGAAATCCTATCTATTTCAACATACTTCTTTCTTAATTCTACCATCTATGTTAGTTCTGAGTCTGTTTCTAATTGGTCGATTTTCCTTCTCATTATAGGTTGTATTCCCTGTTTCTTTGCATGCTTGGAGATTTTTTTTATTGAATGTCAGACATGGTGAGTTTTATATTTTGTCTTGCTGGATTGTTTTGAGTACTTTTCAATATTCTTAAACTTTGTTCAGGGATGCTGCTGTTTATATCCTTAAGAAGAGTGTGAGCCTTTTGTGCCTTGATTTTAAGCTCTCTTAAGTAGAACCAGAGCAGACTTTAAGTTCAGTAATTAATCTCAACCAGGGGCAACATTTTGCAATGTACGGAGACACCTTCAGTTGTTACAACTGGTGGGGAGTGTGAGGGGAGCACTACTGGCATCTAGTGAGTAGACGCTAGAGATGCTGCTAAACATCCTATGACACACAGAACAGCACCCCACCACAAAGAATTATTGTCCCAAAATATCAATAGTGCCAAGATTGAGAAGCCATGGTCTAGGGCTATTTTGGCTGAACTACTGAGACAACACCCTTCTGAGTATTCTACCCGATGTCCTGTGTATTAAGAGATTTCTCTGTTCCGGCTTTTGGGAAGGTGGACGATTCCAAGCTCTGTGGGATGTCCAAGAATTGTTGACTCCTTTTCAGTAGCCCTGGGTGGTTTCTTCACACATGTGCTTATCAGTTCTTAGTTGAAGAGTAAAAGATTTCTTCACACATGTGCTTATCAGTTCTTAGTTGAAGAATAAAAGGTTTTTTCACACATGTGCTTATCAGTTCTTAGTTGAAGAGTAAAAGGACCCTTCTACAGATTTTCAAGGCTCTGCCTCTGTGAAGCTCCTCCTCTCCACAAATGACCCTGTCAATTCTAGCCGCCCTGTCCTCTCTGAATTCTCAACTTTGCAGGATGTCTGCAAATTCTGTATGGAATTTCCTTCCTGCTCAGTGGACCAGAAGCTCTCTCTGAGCAGTAAGCTTAGGTAATGGCAAGACTCACCTTATTTGTTTCTCTTCTTTCAGGGATCATTGTCTTATACTGTCTGTATAAGTCTGAAAGCCACTGATTCATATGTTTTGCCCATTTTTTCCATCATTTTACTCACGAAAGTAAATCTACCTGCATAATGAACATTTATATACCTAACCCTGAATTGTACCCCACATCTTTACTTTGCACACTTAGCCAAAGTAATTTTTTTGAGAAAGTAGGCGTTTATTAAGAAGACAGAAGAGCCGGGCTCGGTGGCTCAGCCTGTAATCCCGCGCCTTGGGAGGCTGAGGTGAGTGAATTGCCTGAGCCCGCGGGTTTGAGACCTGCCTGGGCAACCTGGTGAGACCTCATCTCTACAATAAATCAAAAAATTCGCTGGGTGTGGTAGCACGCACCTGTAGTTCCAGCTACTTGGAAGGCTGAGGCAGAAGGATCGCCGGAGCCCTGCAGGTCGAGGCTACAGTGGCCGGGAGCAGCCACTGCACTCTAGTTTGGGCAACAGAGTGAGACTCCAACTCAAAAAAAAAAAAAGAAGAAGAAGACAGAAGAGCTCCCTTAGCAGGAGGAGACCCGAGTGAGGGTAGCCCCCAAAGTAATTGTTAAGTATGGAAGTTTAGCACGGAATTAAATGTGGATGTTGCCATTCATTTAGAGATCCTAAAAAAAAAAAAAAAAAAAAGGCCGGGATCAGTGGCTCAATCTGTAATCCCAACACTTTGGGAGGCCAAGGCGAGTGGATTGCCTGAGACTGCGGGTTGAGACAAGCCTGAGCAACTTGGCGAGATCTTGTTTCTATAATAAATCAAAAAATTAGCCAGGCACGGTAGCGCGTGCCTGTAATTTCAACTACTTGGAAGGCGGAGGTGGAAGGATCACTGGAGCCCAGCAGGTCAACGCTAGAGGTGGCTATGAGCGTGCCACTGCACTCCAGCCTGGGCAACAGAGTGAGACTCTGACTCAAAATAACAATAATAATAATTTTTTTTAAAAAAAGAAGCTAAGCCGGGCTCGATGGCTCAGCCTGTAATCCCGCGCCTTTGGGAGGCTGAGGTGAGTGGATTGCCTGAGCCTGAGGGTTCGAGACCTGCCAGGGCAGCAAGACCTCATCTCTACAGTAAATAAAAAAATCAGCCGGGCGTGGTAGCGCATGCCTGTAATTCCAGCTACTGGGAAGGCGGAGGCGGAAGGATCGCCGGAGCCCAGCAGGTCGAGGCTGGGGTGGCCGGGAGCGGCCACTGCACTCCAGTCTGGGTGACAGAGTGAGACACCAACTCAAAAAAAAAAAAAAAAAAAAGAAACTAAATCCAGTTCTTGTCATTCCATCAGGAGAAGAAGTCCCTGGACAGCTTAATTTTAGAAATTTAGTTTTTGATATACTTTTAGTCATTAAGTTCTCATACTATTTTTAGCTAATGTCTTAAGGCAAGGTATCAGGGTTCATTCTTAAAAACACTTCAAATAATTTTGGTAATTTAGATGATGTTCCTCCGATTTGTGTCAGCTCTAATTAAGCTACCATTGTTTTTATCTTGTTAGACGGCTGACAGAGGCATATATAGGAGTGCATGTGTCAGTTCTGCCATTTTCCTCTTGGTGACATTTGCATTATTTTGTTATCTTCAGTCTGGGGTTTATTTGTAGAAAAATATTTTATTTTTATTACAGAAAAATTCAATTGCGCGCAAAAGTAGAGATCACATAATGAAATGATGTACTATTCACTCCACTTCAACAACGATCAACTCACAGCCAATCTGGTCTCATTTGTCTTCCCACCCACTTCTCACAGCACCTTCTAGACCTGGATTATTCTGAAATGAATCTTTGGGATGACATAATTCTAGTTCTGATTATTTCAGTGTGTATGTATCCCCCCAAAAAATCACTACTGTTTCATTATCACACCTAAAAACATAACCACAATTGCTTAATATCATGTTAATATCATGAATAAGTCCTCAGAGATATCTAATTGCGTCCATGTTTTTGTTTTTGTGTAGTTTATTTGAATCAGTGATACGGTTCCTTTCAAAACTCATGTTTAAATTGAGTCGCTGCTGTGATCGTATTAAGAGGTGGGAACTTTCAGAGGTCATGAGGTCCCTACGTTCATGCATGAATTAATACCTTTATTGTGAGAATGGATTCACTATCATGGGAGTGGCTTCTGATGAAAGGATGGAGTTCAGCTCACATCCTCTCCCTGACTTGAAGGCCCACTTGTCTTTCTGCCTTCCACCATGAGATAACCCTAGCCAAATGTAGCACCACGCTCTTGGATTTCCCAACCTTCAGAACTATGAGTCAAATAAACTTCTGTTCTTTATAGTTTCCCCAGTCTGTGGTATTCTGTTATAGTAGCAGAAAATGGATGAAGACAATCAGCAACCAAATAATACATTGTGGTGGGTTATATGTCTCTTTTGATATATAGGTTCCTCTCTCTCTCTCTGCAATGTATGTTTCAAGAAACAGTCATTTGTCCTAGGGATTTCGCTCAGGGGCTGGATGTCATTTAACAGACTCCTCAGTCCCCTATATGTTCCGTATATTGATGATCATATAGAGAAATTTGATCAATTTCATGTTCAATTTTTTTATTTTTTATTTTTTTTTTTTGAGTTGGAGTCTCAGTCTGTCGCCCAGACTGGAGTGCAGTGGCCGCTCCCGGCCACCGCAGCCTCAACCTGCTGGGCTCCGGCAATCCTTCCACCTCAGCCTTCCAAGTAGCTGGAATTACAGGCATGCGCTACCACGCCCGGCTGATTTTTTTGATTTTGTAGAAATGAGGTCTCGCTGCCCAGGTGGGTCTCGAACCCGCAGGCTCAGGCAATCCACTCACCTCAGCCTCCCAAAGGCACGGGATTACAGGTTGAGCCACCAAGCCTGGCTGTTCAATTTTTTTAGCAAACTACTTCATGGTGGTGTGTAAATCTATCAGGGAGCACATTTTGGATAATCATAGCATTAATTCATTACAGATATGTTGTTAGTCTAATTTTATCATTTTCCTTCATTTATTAGCTGGAATGCATGCCTAAAGACAATATTCTTTTTATGATTATATTCTAATTCTATCAGACCTTCATCACTTAGTAAAATAAATACAAATGCTATCCCAAGGGATAGCAATTGTATAGGAAGGGGAATCAAAAGCTTATTTTATTCCTTCTTTAACCAGTTTTCAAAATAACCAGTTTCAAAGATAACCAAGGATTGTTCTGTATCATTATGATCTCATGGATTTAAACTGTTGCACTTATGATTATTAATGTTTGATGTGTCCCATCTTCTGCCAGTGGGATCCTATTCAAGCTGACATCTCCATCCTGTTGATGTGACCCCAGTGGTCTTTGGTAGCTTCCTTGCTATTTGGTTTGACAAAGAACTTCAGGCTTATGTGATTACACTGGTAATACCAGATCCAGATTTTCCCTGTAAGGATAGTAGTACCTTTTTGTATTTCATCCCCGGAATGCCTGAGTGCTGGTTTTTCACAGCCTCATCAAAAGAGGGCTGAGTTAGGCCAAGTGCTGTGGTTCACACCTGTAATCCCAGTACTTTGAGAGTCTGAGGCAGGAGAATCACTTGAGGCCAGGAGTTCAAGGATGAAGACTGTCAAACTGTTGGATTTTTGCCAACCTGATAGGTGGCAAGTAAGTATCTCTGGGCAGTTTTAATTTGCATTTATCTCTGTGAGACAGACTGAATATCTTTTCATATGGCTAAAAGCTCTTTGCTGTGAGCTGTTTATTTGCATCTCAGTCCATTTAGCAATCAATGTTTTAGTAATCTGTAGTTTCATTGCAAAGTTATCTTAAGCTGTGTGCCCATTTTGTAAAGTTAGTTTAGACAAATAAAATCTGTAAGTCTACTTAACCAGGGAATATAAATTTTAATATGTGCTGTATGTTGAAAGCAAACAAAGACTGGAGGCCCTGAGTGAGCCTCTCTGAATTACATCTCTCTCGTTCTCACACTTCCCTCATGATACCTCATGGACTATATGTGACACATTGGACAGATGGATTAAGCGAGGGGGCCAAGGTCAATCTGTACATTATAGTTTAGGAAGAGTTCATTTTTTTTTTTTTTTAGTTGGAGTCTCACTCTGTTACCCAGGCTGAAGTGCAGTGGCACACTCACGGTCACTGCAGTCAACCTGCTGGGCTCAGGCGATCCTTCCACCTCAGCCTTCTAAGTAGCCAGAACCACAGGCATGCGCCACCACGCCTGGCTAACTTCTTGATTTATTGTAGAGATGAGGTCTTGTCATGTTGCCCAGGCTGGTCTCAAACTCCTGAGCTCAGGTAATCCTCTCACCTCCACCTCCCAAAGTTCTGGGATGACAAGCGTGAGCCCCTGTGCCCGGTCTTATTTCTAATTTTTTAGATCAGAAAGAAAACACAAGATTCTTCTAATAGAGTTGATTTTGTTCAAGCGAATTTAATTAGGCTTGGGTTTTCTTTTCACACTCTAGCGGTTCACCTTGCACATCTCCAGTGAGGGTTAGACAGAAACTACTTTGGAGAGCACTGAGCACAGGATAAGGTCAGACTTTTTAGCTTGGCATGGCAGAAGGTCCCTTGGGATGTGGCTTTTGCCTACATTTTGACCTTCTCTCACACCATTTGTCCCTAAGTCCTTGTCTCCTAAGTGTGCCCTCCATTTTAGGCACGCTGCACGCTTCTCCCCACTGGCCAGAGAGCTCCTATCACAGGCTGTCCCATAACCTGCACAAACACACCAGCAGCTCTGCTCCTACTCCACCATGGAGACATGTCTCCTCTGTGGACCCACCCTGACTTTCTCAGGCCAACTTAGGCCGCGTCTTCCTCTAGGCTCACCTTGAATGCTGTGGCAAAACAATGGACAGAGCTTTTTGGAGACCGGCAGGCAAGCACAAGCAGACCTTTTTCCTTGATTGAAGGGTCATTCTCCAACTCTCCATCCTTGAGAAGTGAGTTTCAGAATGAAGTCTAAAAAGAGGTGACTGAGAACAGGGTCCAGCCTTTGCCCACCCCCCCCCGCCACCCGGCCCCGTCCCATTACTAAGGGTCTGCATGGAGAACTGGCTGAGGGACCAGAGTCTGAGTATGGTCCCTCGGAGATAGGAGAGAGGTAGAAGGCCTCACTGGAGACACAGGGGGGAAACAACTGAGCTAGAGGAAAGAGCTAGGCCCAAAGCTGGACTAGATAGGTGAGGTCCTAAATTCTAGAGAAGTCAATTGGAATCCAATTTAGAGAAGCTCAGGAAGCAGAACTTCCATGTGATTCTAGGGGTGAATTCGGTCAGCACTCACCCCTTGAGGACAGCAGGGAAGGAAGAAGGACTCACCAGGTCACACCTGTCCGCCAGGCAGGATTTCGAAGTTCCAACATAGCTCAGTATTTTATTTCTTACTTCCTCTGGACCTACCTATACGTAACTGATCTCACCTCCACCCTCTGTATAGAAAGAACCTCCCTAGCAGGACTTCTCTGACACTCTTCCACTTTCAGACCTACAAAAGCCCCAAGACCTAAGTCCTACCAGAGAATCGAGAGACCCCAGTCCAACATCAATCTAAGTCTGACCAGTGAGCACTAAATAATCTTAGATCTCCATTTGACTTCTTTTTTTTTTTTTTTTTTTGAGTTGGAGTCTCACTCTGTCGCCCAGACTGGAGTGCAGTGACTGCTCCCGGCCACCGCAACCTCGACCTGCTGGGCTCCGCGATCCTTCCGCCTCAGCCTTCCAAGTAGCCGGAACTACAGGCATGCGCTACCACGTCTGGCTGATTTTTTGATTTATTGTAGAGATGAGGTCTCGCTGCCCAGGCGGGTCACGAACCCATGGGCTCAGGCAATCCACTCACCTCAGCCTCCCAAAGGTGCGGAATTACAGGCTGAGCCACCGAGCCCGACTCCATTTGACTTCTTATATTAATTGTTTAATGGATTAGAACCCAAAGGGGAGGAGGAATGAGCCCTTAGCTTCCCATACCTCATATGGTAAATTTAATTGGTCAAACCTAATCAAATGTATTCCACTAGGAGACAGACTGAAAAGAAAGTGAATGGTTAGCCTTAAACTACATTTAGGCCTCAGAGATCCTATGGAGAGTTTATTAAAATGCAGATTCCAGGGCTCCTCCCTTGAGATTTTGACACTGGAAAGTTCAGAGTAACTCCTAGGACTCTGAATATTTAAGTTCCCCAGTGAATTTGGGCACAGGTAGTTTTCAGTGGCCCAGATCATAAAAAGGGAAATGTAAAAATACAGAAGTTACTGGGGTCCCCTAAACACTGCCCAGAAGAGAGTGGACCTCTGCAGAGGTTGTGACCCTGCCATGAGTTCCACGGCGTGCCACCCTTGTCCTGGTTGTGGGCTCATCTACAACTTTCTGCAACCATTTGAATCTCCTTGTGGTTTGCCTGCAGGGAAAGAATGTAGAGATCTGCTGACATGAGCACTCTGCTCTGTGCACAGCTATAAAACAGATACATTGGCATTATGCTTATGCTGTCATTTCCGTGGCTTTGATGACTATGGTCTCTCCTGCAAAGCAGAGTTTCTCTCTCATGGTGCGGATGAAAGCCAGGCTGATCAGTCTCACTCATAGGAAACTGTTCAGAACAGTAACCATCCTACCCAAACCATCTGCTCTAATCTCAACTGCATCTACCCTACTCAGAGCTCTGCCCCCACCTGGCCTTTGTTCCCAACTCCCAGGACCAGCCACTGTCATCCTTCTCCAGCAACCCTGTGGGGCTTCTCGAATCCTTTACCAAATGCTCCTTGTACCTCTCAATCTTTTAAACTACTCAGCTCTCTGTCTCTAATCTCATCCCTTCCCTTCCTTGGCTTTTGGTCAATCCTATCATTCCATCTGCTTTGCTTTGCTTTTTTCCCCCTGGGATAGAGATACAGTTTCCAGACTGTCTTGGTGGAGGAAGGTCTGGCATGACAAAAAGCTCCCTTCCATATCCTTGCTTAGTGCATACCTGACCCTGGAGGGGGTTGGGTGTGTGCCTTGCCCCAGGGAAAGGAAAAGGGGGAGGGGAAAAACTCCTCCCATAGCAGGGTTAACCAGACTTTTGGCTGTATTCAATCCACCACAGAGAATGTCACTTTGTGCTGTGTCTCTGCAGTCAGCTGGCTTCCCAGGTGACACCCCTGTGAGTCGCCTGACCCACAAAAAAACTCAGCATTCACATTGCATCCCCATGCAGGGAAAAGAACAGAAGCAAAGCCAACCTGGATCCAACCAATCTTCCTGCCCATGCAGACTTGGTCTCTTCACAGTGGCCATGCCTGACAGGTTCTCCCTCAAGCGATTTATCTCAGTAGATCAGAGACAGCCCCCAACAGCATCTTTTCTTTAGTAACCTATGATTTAGGCCTCTTTTTAATTCCTGCTATCAAGTATCATCATGTCCTGCCAATTTCTGTTGTCATCACCATCATTCTAACCATCATTATCTCACATCTGTGTTGAGTCTTCCTTCCTCACCCCTACTCAAGCAATCTTCGTGAAGCACATTTCTCTCACTTGCTGGCTCAGAATTCCACCAGAGCAGTCAGATCCAGGCTCCCCTTCCCAGATCTCAGTGGATTTCAATAACCAACTCCACCTTACCAGACCTCATCTCGGACTCCTGTTTGCATTCAGGCCCTTCTTACGACAGTGTCCCAAGATTTCACACTCATGCCTGCTTGCAGGGTCCTCACATGTGCTCTCTTCTAAGTTCTACTTCATTCTAAAAGGCCAACTGAAAGATGGTGGCGCCAGCGAGGCTCAACACCCTTTGAGGCCAAGAGATTTATTAGAGCAGCGGCTACAGAGAGAGGGTCTGTAACCGCCTGGCAGGGAAGGGGGAGTGAGAGAGCGGCGAGAGAGGTCTGTATTTATCAGTTTGGGAGGGGGCGGCCAGTGCTGTATCGGAGCCTGGCGGTGCCGGCCAGTGCCGTCTTAGGGTCTTTATTGGAGGGAGCTATGAGGTAGTATTCCTATAGGGAGATAATATTTGTGTATAGGTTTAAGTTTCGCGCACGGGAAAAGCAGGAGCTTAGGGCCTTTGTTGTCTTTGTTTGGTTCCATATAGTGTTTAGCGCCATCTCGGGAGACGCCCTTCTGACTTCCCTGTGCCTTTCATTCCCACCTTTTCTGTTTATTTGGAGAGGGGCGTCGTTATTCTTTCTGGCTGCTTCCTGCTGGTTTTGGGCATTATGGGGTGAGGTGGGGGAAGGGCACAGAACCAGCAGAACAGGGCCCAGAGATAAGCACTGAAGGTGAAGATTTCTGAAGGTGAGAGTTCTATAAAGGTCCCTTGTAGTTGTAGAATGGTGACTTGTTCCGGCCACTCCTCCAGCGGGCACGAGGGCGGTAGTAACCAGCTGTCTTGGAGTAGACTGTCTTGGAGGTAGATAGAGAACCTGGAAGAGAACATATCTAAAAGAAAAGTTAAGTGATGTTTAGGGATGAGGTGTTGACTCCTCTACTGGGACAGGTTGATATCTATTGAGTAATAGGAGGTTAAGGTTTTGATTTGAGAGTT
>JAPVLO010004660.1:0-13817 GCA_027257055.1 Cephalopachus bancanus | reverse complement strand
ATTTTATTTTTAAACCCGTGTGTGTTAAAGAAAATTTTATTCATATGTTTTGATTCACTTACACTTCAATTATTAAAAATTGGTTTATTTCATAGTTATCTAATTCCCAAGAAGTTATCTAATGGTCAAGAGTGTTTAAAATTACTTTCCTTTAAAGAAAAAAAGTCACTCTAAAGAAAAGGCCAAATAACAGAAGGTTGTTGTTTGCCAAGAGTAAACAAATTTTACATAACCGAAGTTTCCATTTTAGGTCCAAACTCCAAACCTATCATCTCTGGGTTGTGTCTAAAAAAACTTTAACAAGACATGTTCTACTCTCAAAATTAACAGAAAAGCAGCGTCAGGAGAAAACAGGCTTAAAATGGCTAACAAAACATTTTAAGTTTTGTTAAACTTATCCACAATTGTAAACCTGCATCAGTTGATTCGTAAATAGTTATTGGATGTATAGCATGGAATCAGAGTACTTAGATTTTCCTATCATTGAGTGAACTTGGGTAAGTAATTTAATTTAATAGTGTCTCACTTTCCCACTTAAGAATATGGAGCTAATAAGATCTAACCTACATAATATCAAAGTGTTGAAGGTACAGTCAAGGAACATACAGGACATTACAGCCCTTTGAGATATATTTGAAGTGCTATGTAATTGCAATTATTACTAAAAAACAATAATAAAAATTGCTATTACTGCAAAACAAAGAATTTTGCCAAAATTTTAATTTTTGGTAATTACAGTGGAATATTATTAGGAAAAAATATATGTAAAGAAATTTGGGGACTTCAGGCAAGATGATGACAGGACAGGTTGGACTGTGAGAGTCTCTGCAAAAGCTGGAATCCATAAAGATTCTCTGTTGTGTAGGCGTGTGCCAGTGAGTGAGTGAAAGTCCATCTGACGGGAGACTCGGGTTCATGCACCCAGGGCTCTCCCTTGGAGGTGATTGCAATCCCCCACCACCTGAGATCAGAACCGCTGGCATGCAGGATTGTCTGCCATTCTCGGGGAGACTCCCGAGAAGAGCTTGCCGAATTCAACTGATTCTCTTTGGTGCCTGGTCCACACCAACACCTGTAACCGCAAAGCAGCTGGAGCCCCAATGGAATCCCTGGAGAGAGAAGAGCTGGGCGAGCTGGAGAGAAGCCCCACCCCAGGTGAGGAACCTCAGCTGCAGCCATTTTCTCTGTCCTGAGACCAAACAGAGACCTGCATTGCCCCACCCAGCTCCACCCAGCCTCCAACTTGAGACCTAAGGTAATCTCATCAAACTTGGGACAGAAGCCTCTCCCCCACACTGGATCAGACACAGACACGTCAGATCTGACTGGGAGACTTGACAGGCAGCAAACCAGGTGAGTTCAGATCTGATCCACCCTCCTCCCAGTAGGCCTGGGACATCTTGACCCACGCTGAGAGCAATCCTATCAGCCTGTGCTGAGAGCACAGTGGAGGGACTGGAGATCAGAGCTGAAAGGAAGTTGGACTTACAGGAACTACCTCAAAGCGAGTTTTTTTGTTATTGCTGTTTTTGTCTGTTTGTTGCTTATTTTTGTTTGTTTTAGTTTTTTTCTCTCTTTCTTTCACTTTTCAATAGTGTTTTGTATGTGCTTTGTTACTCTTATTTTACTGCTGTTTTTTTAAGACTTCCTGTCTGTGTATAGGTATATTTGAGGGAGAATACATCGATAGGGGGATTTTTGTCAGTTTGTGTGTTTGTATGATTGTCTGTATGTTTTAATTTGGGTTTTTTCTTTATTTTTTTTCTGTCTTTGTGTCTCCTTTCATTTATTAATTGGTATGTCTGTCTGTTTTCACTCTTATTCCTCCCCCTCCACCTTTCTCTTACCCCCCCCCCTCCTTTTTTCATTCTTTTCCTTTTTCTTGCCTCAGTTTTCTTTCGGGGAGCAAACCTTACCCCCACTGCATGGACAGATTGTAAGGCAGTGGGGAGGGGGTTTCCCAGGGGGCCCACACCCCTGTCAGTGGATACTGGAATCTTCAGATACTTGCTGAATCACAGTTCCCTCCTCAATTAAATCTCAAAACTGCAAAAAATACAGCCTCCCACTACGGCCCAGCTTCAGAATTGAACAAAGCCAGAGGATCCACATAAGGAAGAATAGGAGATTGAGCAAACAGAAGTAAAAGCTACACCTCTATCCCTGAACAACAGAATTAAAGACGGGGGGGGGGGGGAGGAAGGAAAATCTACACAAATGAAGAAAAATCAAAAGAAGAATATGGGTCTCACACAGACCAGTGAGAGGTCAGACACTGAAATATAGATTTCGGAATGCAAACAATGAAAAGCCCCAGAATGACTGGTCTCAAACCACAAACTCAGTAGCAAGACATTAATAGAGAGAAAAAATAGAATTGAGGAGACGCAAGAGGAAAGAATGAAGGAGTTGATAACTGAGATAAAGCAATAAAGAATACAGTGAGGGGCCCCCGGGCGCTCCCGCCCCCCGCGGCCCCGGCGCCCCCCCTCCCGGGGCCCCGGCGCTCCGGCGCCCCCGGCGCCCCCGGGCGCCCCGGCGCTGGGCCCGCAAGCTCATCACAGCCGGCCTGAGGGGAGATCCAAAAGGGTCGGCTTCAAGGAAGGTCTGCGGGGATTTCTGCCAAATCTCCTGTGTCTAGATTGTGCTGCGGCTCGTGTGGGGCTTCTGTTGCCTGCTGGGAGGCAGGCAGCCATCTTGTTCCTGTCCGGCCCCCCCCCCTCGGGGGCCAGCAGATGAGATACACCCCCTGCTGGCGACTAAAGGGTAACAACACCGAAAGGGGAGAAATAACCTGATAAAGACATAGACCAAACTGCTGAAGGAAAGCTGACCTGAGTGTCCTTCAAAACATATCAGGGGCAATTGACTCTAATGCAAACAAATTTCCCCGGGTTAAAAAGAAAACTAAAAATCAGACCTGAAAGGACATTGGACTTAAACGAAAGGTCTCAGAGTGTGTTTCATTGATTCTATTAGTTTAATGACTTAATTCTATTCCTACAGTATTGTTCCCCTTTTTTCTTTTTCCTTTTCTTTTCTTTCTTTTTTTCTGTCTGTAAACCATGTCTTTGTATAGAGGAACAACACCCCAATAGGTGGTTGGATAGCCTATGTTAGCATCACAATATGTTTTTTTTGGGGTTGTATGAGAGTTGGTTCGACTGTAGCTGGGTCCATCATTTTTAGCTGTTTTTATAGACCTCTCTTCTATTTGTTGGCACACTCGTTAGTTTCCCCCTTACTTCTCTATCTCTCCACTCCCCTCTTAAACCCCACTATCTGCTCCATTCTTCCCCCTGCTAACCACATTTTATTACAGGAGTAAACCTACCCCCACTGCACGGACAGACCCCAGGGCAGGGGGAAAGTGGGTTCCACATTATCCACACGCCTGTCAGCGAACAGGGGCCCTGCAGACAGATTTTGAATCACACTCCCCCTTAAATACATCTCAAAACTGCAAAAAGGACACCTCCAACCTACAGTGCAACTTCAAAATTGAACAAAGAAAGCGAATACATATTTTTATGTTTTTATAGAATGGGAGATTGAATGAACAGAAGTAAAACCAGCCCCTTTCCCCCTGAAAAAAAAATTTAAAGAAGAGGGTGACGTGGGGGGAAGGAAGAAGTAGGGAAGGGGAAAAAACCCGCAAAAAGAAGAAAAACCAAAAGAAGAATATAGGGCTTACACAGCCCCCTGGGAGATCAGACAATGAGAAAACAGATTCTGGAACACAAACAATGAAGACTCCCAGAATGACTGGCTAATGCAACAAACCCAGACATCAAAACTTTAAATGGGAGAATAAAAAAATTGGGAGAGACAAGAGGAAATGGGAAAGGAGCTGTTGTCAGAAATGACAGCAGTAAAGAATACTGTGATGGAAATGAACAACAGACTAATAAGCATGGAAAGCAGAATCAGCCAAGCAGAAGAAAGAATCTCAAGCTCGAAGACCAAAACACAGAACTAACCCAAACTGTCAAAAGCAAGAAAAGAAGCTCAAAAAGACAGAAAAAAACCTGCAAGAGATGAAATCACTTCAAGAGACCAAACCTAGAATAATTGGGCTTCCGGGGCAGAAAGAGAAACAGAACCCACACTGGAACAAAAACCATGAAATCATTCAAGAAAACTTCCCTCATTCAGAAAAGATAAAAAAATTTCAAACACAAAGTTTCAAGAACCCCTGAAGAAACAAACGAGAAGACCAACCCCCAGACACATAATAACGACTAAAAAAAGTAGCTATAAAAGGGAAAAATCCAAAAGGGCAGCAAGAAAAAAAGGCCAGCCCACCTACCGGGGAAAACCAATCCGAATAGCAGCAGTTTTATCCACAAAACCCTTCAGGCCAGGAGAGCCGGGAGCCCTATCTTCAAAGTACTAAAAGAGAAACAATTTCAACCAAAAAAAACCCTACCCAGCAAAACTAAGCTTCATTAGTGGGGGAAAAATTAAAATTTTTTCCAGACATCCAATCCCTAAGAACCTACGCTCCCACCAGACCACCGCTACAAGAAAACATCAAGAAAGTACTGAACACAGAAAAAAAAGAAAAAAAAACATCAGCATTCTTCAAAAGAGTACGGGAAAAAGATTAAAACACACCTGAACCAACTCCAAAACCCAAAGAAAGACAACAAAAAAACAGTAACAACTTTTAAGAACTTTATGACAGGGATCAACTCTTGCATTTCAATTATTAGCCTAAATTGAACACTAAATGCACCACTGAAAAGACATAGTTTGGGAAAATGGATAAAATATCATCAGGAAACAATCTATTGCCTTCAAGAGACTCACCTCACTAGAAAGGACACCCACAGACTCAAGGTAAGAGGAGGGGAAACAGTCTTTCAGGCGAACGGAATAAAAAAGAAAGGAGGAGTACCCATCTTAATTTCAGAAAAAATATCCTTCAAACTATTAAAAATCAAAAAAGATACAGAAGGTCACTACATAATGAAAAAAGGTTCAATCCATCAACAAGAAATATCTATCCTAAACTTATATGCCCCCAACATAGGTGCACCAACCTTCTTAAAGCAACTTCTTGGAAAACTAAAGAAAGATATTGACTCCCCACTATCATAACGGGGGACTTTAATACCCCACTCAAAACCCCTAGACAGTCAACAGGAAAAAATCAGCAAGGAGATCCGGAACCTCAATGTGCCCTTTGGACCAAATGGACTTAATTGATACTTACAGAAACTCCATCCAAAGACCACAGAATACACATTTTATCACCCACAGGGGAACATATTCTAAGATCGACCACATACTGGGCCATAAATCAAGTATAAGAAAATTTTAAAAAGGACCAAAATTTTACCAAACCCCTTTCTCGGACCACAGTGGAATAAAATAAAGATTGACACCAACAAAGCCCCCCCAAAACCACAAAGACATGGACACTAAACAGCATGATGCTAAACAACTCCTGGTCAATGACGAAATCAAAACAGGGATCAAAAGATACCTGGAAAAAAATGAAAATGAAGAAACATCTTACCAAAAACTCTGGGATGCCCTGAAAGCTGTAGTAAGAGGGGGAATTTATATCCCTACAAACACACATGAAGAAAATGGAAGGAACAGAAATTCACAATCTAACAAGCCACCTAAAGAAACTGGAAAAGCAAGATCACAAAAACCCTAATTTCAGCAGAAGAATCCAGATCACCAAAATAAAAGCCCCAAAACCCGGACATAGAAGACAAAAAGATAATTTAAAAAATCAATGAAACAAAAAGCTGGTTCTTCGAAAGAATAAACAAGATCGATGGTCCCCTAGCTAGACTGACCAAGAAAAAAAGAGAAAAAAACCAAATAAGCATAATCAGAAACACAAAAGATGAAGTCACATCTGACCCTGAAGAAATACAAAAGATCATTAGAACTACTATGTACACTTGTATGGAAACAAACTTGAAAACCACAAGGAAATGGAGGGCTTTTTGACATCACACAATCTACCTAGGTTGGAACAAGAAGAAATTGAGTCCCTAAATAGACCAATTACAATCAAGGAAATCGACTACGTAATAAGAAAAATTCCTACAAAAAAAACCCTGGTCCAGATGGCTTTTCCCGCAGAATTCTACAAGACATTCAAGGAGGAGCTGATACCCAAACCTACTGAAGGTATTCCAGGGGATAGAAAAAGATGGAAACCCCCCCCAAATCATTTTTTGAAGCCAAAATCACATGATACCCAAGCCAGGTAAAGATCCAAGAAAGAAAGAGAACTACAGGCCAATATCTTTGATGAACATAGATGCTAAAATTCTCAACAAAATCCCCGCAAACAGGATTCAACAATACATCTCAAAAAACATTTACCATGACCAATAGGCTTCATTCCTGGATCAAGGCTGGTTCAAATTCGTAAAACCATAAATGTAATTAAATACATCAACAGATGTCAAAAAAAAAACCACATGATCATATCATTAGATGCAGAAAAACTTTTGATAAAATCCAGCACCCCCTTTTTGATAAAAACCCTTGAACATCTAGGCATACGGGGGAAAATACCTCAAAATAATAAAAGCCATCTACAGAAACCACAGCCGCATACTCCTAAATGGACAAAAAATTTGGGAAACCCAAATTCCCCCGAAAACTGGAACTAGACAAGGATGCCCACTCTCTCCCCCCCTGTTCAACATAGTATTGGAAGTCCTGGCTAGAGCAATCAGAGAAGAGAGCAATCAGAGGTATTCAAATAGGAAAAGAGGAAGTCAAGTTATCTCTCTATGCAGATGATATGATGGTGTACCTTGAAAACCCCAAAAGAATTGTTAAGGCCTCCTTACATTGATAAAGGCCTTTGGCAAAGTCTCAGGATACAAAATAAATGTACAAAAGACAATCGCATTTCTCTACACCAATAATAAACAAAAGAAACCCAAAAAAAAACACAATTCCATTCACAATAGCCACAAAAAAAAAGAAATACCTTGGCATCTTCCTAACCAAGACGTGAAAGACCTTTACAATGCAAATTACAAAACACTGCTCAAAGAAATCAAAGCTGACATGAACAAGTGGAAAAATATCCCATGCTCATGGATCGGAAGAAACAACATTGTGAAGATGTCCATCTTACCTAAAGGGAATCTACAAATTCAATGCAATACCCATTAAATTACAATAACATTCTTCTCGACCTAGAAAAAACAACACAGGAATTCATATGGAAACACAAACGTCCAAGAATAGCCAGAACAATTCAGCAAAAAAACAAAGCAGGTGGTATCACAATACCAAATTCAAACTTTACTATAAGGGTACAATCATCAAAACAGCTTGTATTGGTACAAGAACAGGCATATAGATCAATGGAAAAAGAATTGAGATTCCAGAAGCAAAACCTCAATTCCTCAACCAACTCATCTTCGACAAAGCCCCCACCACCTACCAAAGGGGTGAAGAACCTATTCAGTAAATGGTGCTGGGAAAATGGTTTACCACATGTAGAAGATTGAAACAGGACCCCTATCTATCCCCATGCACAAAGGTTAACTCCCAAAAGGATCAGAGACCTAAATGTAAAACCTCAAACCATAAGAACATTAGAAAAGGGAAAGGGAAAAACTCTCATGGAAATCGGAACGGGATCCAAATTTCCCGTACAAAACCCAAACCCACAGGACTTAAAGAGAAGATAGACAAATGGGACCTTATTAAATGACAAGCTTTGCAAAGCCCAAAAAAACCATAAGAGAGTAGGGGACAGCCTACAACTGGGGGAAAAAGATTTTTAAATTGGTCTGACAAAAGGGTTTAAATCCTGGATTACAAGGGAAATGAAACGTACTGAAAAGAAAAAACAAGCAACCCCATTATAAAATGGGCAAAAGATATGAACAGACACTTCACAAAAAGACATTCGAGCAGCCAAAAAACACATGAAGAAATGCTCAACCTCACTAATCATCAGGAGATGCAAATCAAAACCACACTGAGATATCACCTAACTCCAGTCAGAATGGCAATTATCAACAACTCAAAAAATAAAAAGCTGCTGGAGAGGCTGTGGGGAAAAGGGAAAACTTCTACACTGTTGGGGGGAGTGTAAGCTAGTGCAACCTCTGTGGAAAGCAATGTGGCGATTCCTGAAAACTCAAAAATTGACCTTCCTTATGATCTGCAATCCCCCTACTGGGAATATACCCTGAAGAACACAAATCACTCTATAAAAAAGATACCTGTACACGTATGTTTATCGCAGCGTTATTCACAATAGCAAGAACCTGGAAACAACCATGCTGCCCATCAAAAGAGGACTGGTTTAAAAAAAATGTGGTACATATACACGAGGGAATACTACGCAGCCATGAAAAAGAACAAAATCATGGATTTCACAGCTACCTGGATGGAACTAGAGTCTATAATACTGAGTGACCTCTCACAGAAACAAAATCAGAATATCACATGTTTTCACTCATATAATGGACCTTGAAATCCAATGTAATACTATAAGAAAGACTGATGGTACGGGGAAATTAGGGGGGAGGGAGGGGATTAACAGTAGCTAATATCTATCTGGACGGGGAAAACACCTCTTATCAATAGGGTGCCTGAATGAAACGAATTGTACACCTAACCCTTAACTGTCCCCTACAAAACGATAATAAAAAATAGTTTAAAAAAAAAGAATACAGTGAATGAAATAAATAACAAAATGATAAGCATGGAAAGCAAAATTAGCCAAGCAGAAAAAGAATCTCAGAGCTTGAAGACCAAAATAGGGAACTAACGCAAACTGTCAAAAACATAGAAAAGAAGCTTTAAAAGACAGAGCAAAACCTCAAGAGATAAAATTATTTAAAAAGGCCAACCTAAGATTAATTAGACTTCCTGAGGCAGAGAGACAGAGACCACCCTGAACATTCCATGACATTATCAAGAAAACTTCCCTCATCTCATCAGTGACACAACCATTCAAACACAAAAATTTCGAGAACCCCTGCAAGATGACAAATGAGTAGACCAACTTCTAGACACATAGTAACTTGCATACACAAAACAGGTATAAGAGAAAAAATCCAAAAGGGCAAAAAGAGAAAAAGTCAGACTACCTACAGGAGAAACCAATTAGAAAAGCAGCAGACATATCCACAGAAACACTTGAGGCAAGGAAGTTTGGAGCCCAATCTTCAAAGTTCTCAGAGATAGACAATTTCAACCGAGAATGACCTGCCCAGCAAAGCTAAGCTTCATCTGTGATGGAGAATTAAAATCTTTTCAGATGTTCAATCCCTAAGAACTTATGCTGCCTCCAGACCAGCTCTACAAGAAACACTTAAGAAAGTATTAAACACAGAAAAAAGGGAAAAATAAGAACAATGCCCTTCACAAAATGCAGGAAAAAGATTGAAAACACTCATGAATCAATGCAAAAATCAAAAAAAGAAAACAGACAAACAGCAAAAACAAACTCTAAAAAAACCCCCATGACAGGGATAAACTCTAACATTTAAATAATCAGCCTGAATGTGAGTAGACTAAATTCACCATGAAAAGAATAGAATGGCAAAATGAATAAATTATCATGGGGCAGTAATATACTGTCTCCAAGAAACTCGTCTCGCCATAAAGGACACTCATAGACTCAAAGTAAGAGGATGGGAAAAAAAATTTCAGACACATGGAACACAAAAGAAGGCAGGAGTCACAATTTTAATATAAGAAAAACCCCCTTTTAAGCTATCAAATATTTAAAAGATACAGAAGTTCACTGCATAATGATAAAAGGCTCAATCCACCAACAAGAAATATCCATCCTAAACATATATGCACCCAACAGGGGAGCAATAACTTTCATAAAGTAACTTCTAGAAAACTTAAAAAAGATATTGACTATAACTTATCATAGCTGGGGACTTAAATACCCCATCATAACCCTAGATAGATCATCAAGACAAAAAATCAACAAGGAAATCTAGAACCTCAATGTGATGCTTGACCAAATGGACTTAATTGATACCTACAGAACACTCCACCCAACAATCACAGGATATACATTCTACTCATCACCACATGGACCATACTCTAAGATAGACAACATCCTCAGCCATAAATAATCATAAACAAATTTTACAAGTTTGAAATCCTCCCATACACCTTCTCAGACCACAGGGGAAATAAAAATAAATATCAACACCAGCAAAGTTCCTCAAAAACCCTCAAAGACATGGACACTGATCAGCATGATGCTAAGCAACTCCTGCATCAACGTGGAAATCAAAACAGAGATTAAAAGATACCTGAAAACAAATGAAAATGAAGAAATATCTTACCAAAACCCTCTGGAATGCCATGAAAACAATACTAAGAAGGAAATTCATATCTCTACAAACACATATGAAGAAAATAAAAAGATCACAAGCTAATAGCCTAATGAATCACCTAAGGGAGGTGGAAAAGCAAGACCACCAAAACCCCAAATTCAGGAGAAGAAACCAGATCACAAAATAAAAGGGCCCCAAAATTTGGGACATGGAAGACAAAAAATAAAAAAATCAGTGAAACAAAAAGCTGGTTCTTTGAAAGGATAAACAAGATTGATGGTCCCCTAGCTAGACTGACCAAGAAAAAGGGGGAAAAAAGCCTAAATAAACACAATCAGAAATGTAAAAGATCCAGTCACAACTGATCCGAAGAAATACAAAAGATTATCAAGACTACTATGTACACTTATATGAAAACAAACTTGAAAACCTAAAGGAAATGGAGGACTTTCTGATATCACACAACCTCCTCATGTTGAAACAAGAAGAAATCGAGACCCCAAACAGACCAATAACAATCCAGGAAATTGACTCTGTCATAAAAAATTACTTACAAAAAAAAAACCCTGGACCAGGTTGACTTTCCCGCAGAATTCTACAAAACAAGGAGGAACTGATACCAATTCTGCTGAAAGTATTCCAGGCAATCGAGAAAGATGAAACTCTTCCAAATCATTTTATGAAGCTAACATCACATTGATTCCCAAGCCCGGGAAAGATCCAACAAAGAAAGAGAACTATAGGCCAATATCCTTGATGAACATTGATGCTAAAATTCTCAACAAAATCCTAGCAAATTGAATTCAACAATACACCTCAAGACTCATCCACCATGACCAAGTAGGCTTCATCCCCAGGATGCAGGACTGGTTCAACATTTGTAAGACCTTAAACAAATTGAATACATCAACAGATTTGAAAAAAAAAACCACATGATTATACCATTAGATATGGAAAAAACTTTTGATAAAATCCAGCACCTCTTCTTGATAAAAAACCTCGAACATCTAGGCATAAATTGAACATACTTCAAAATAGTAAGAGCCATCTATGAGAAACCACAGCCAGCATACTGCTAAACAGACAGATTGGAACCATTTTCCTGAAAACCGAAACAAGACAAGGATGCCACTCTCATCCCCCCTTTTTAATAGAGTTTTGGATATCCTAGCTAGAGCAATCAGACAAGAGAAGGGGATCAGCGGTATCCAAAGAGGAAAAGAAGTCAAACTATCCCTCTCTGCAGATGACATGATTCTATACCCTTTAAAACCCAAGAGAATCTGTCAGAACCTCCATGCACTGATAAAGGACTTTGGGAAAGTCTCGAGGTATAAAATAAATGTACAAAAGACAGTCGCATTTCTATACACCACCAACAAACAAACAGAAATCCAAAAAAAAAGCACATGCCATTCACAGTAGCCCCCCCCAAAACAAATACCTTAGCATCTTCCTAATCAGAGATGTGAAGGACCTTTACAATAAAAATCACAAAACACTACTCAAAGAAATCAAGATGACTAAACAAGTGGAAAATATTCCCTGCTCATGGATTGGAAGAATCAACACTGTTAAGATGTTCATCTTACCGAGGAAATATACATATATAACGCAGCATCCCTTTTAAATTGCCAACAGCATTTTCTCAGACCTGGAAATGACAATACAGGACTTCATATGGAAACATAAATGACCCCGAATTGCCAAAAAAATGTGCAGCGAAAAAAAAAAAAAAAAAAAAAGCAAGAGGTATCACACCCCAGACTTTAAACTCTATTATAAAGCACAATAATCAAAAAAAACCTGGTATTTGTACAAGAACAGGCATATAGACCAATGGAACAGGATAGAGATTCCAGAAGCAAAACCTCAATTTTCAACCAACTCATCTTTGACAAAGCCTCCACCAAAACCAGTGGAGAGAGGAGAACCCATTCAGTAAATGGTGCTGGGAAAACTGGTTGACCACATGCAGAAGATTAAAACAAGATCCCCACCTATCACCCTACACAAGAATCAACTCTAAATGGATCAAAGACCTAAATGTAAAACCTCAAACTATAAGAACCTTAGAAAATGCAGGAGATACCCTCATGGAAAATTTGGGAAATGGCAACCAATTCCTGATTAAAACCCCAAGTGCCCCTGCCATAAGAGATAAGATAGACAAGTGGGACCTCATCAAACTGACAAGCTTCTATAAAGCCAAAGACGACATCAAGAGAGCATGGGGACAGACCACAGACTGGGAAAAATATTTGCCAACTGTATGTCTGACAAAGGCCTAACATCTAGAATCCACAAGGAAATCAAACGTGCTGAAAAGAAAAAACAAACAGCCCCATTACAAAGTGGGCAAAAGATATGAACAGACAGTTCGCAAAAAAAGACATAGGAGCAGCCAACAGATACATGAAAAATGCTCAGCCTCATTTGACATCAAAGAGATGCAAATTAAATCTACACTGAGATAACACCTAACTTCAGTTAGGATGGTATCATCAATAACTCAAAAAAAACACATACTGGAGAAGATGCAGCAAAAATGAAATACTTCTACACTGTTGATGGGAGTGTAAATAGTACAGCCTCTGTGGAAAACAGAGTAGTGATTCCTAAAAGACCTAAAAATTGACCTTCCATATGGCCCCCCAATCCCCTACTAGGAATATATTCAGAAGAACACAAAGCACTCTATAAAAAAGGTACCTGCATATGTATGTTTATCACAGCATTTTTACAGTAGCAAGAACATGGAACCAACTGGGCTTCCCATCAAAAGAGGACTGGATTAAAAAAATGTGGTACATTTACATGATGGAATATTATGCAGCTATAAAGAAGAACAAAATCATGACCTTCACAGCAAACCCGGATGAACTTAGAGGCTATAATACTTAGTGATCTTTCACAGAAACAAAGAACAAGTATCACATGTTCTCACTCTTAAGCAGATCTCGCACAATTATCATAATACTATTAGAAAATGATTGGCAGTAGCAGGAAACTGCTGGGAGAGGGCAGGGAAGCGGGATTGACAGGTGGGAATCTGCCTGGGAAGGGAGGGACACAACTCATCAAAAAAGGGTACCTACATAATGAGCATTTATATACCTAACACTGAATTGTATCCCATATCTTTAAAAAAAAAAAAAGTCAAAATGCTAAAAAAAAAAAAAAAAAAGAAAAAAAAAAATTTGAATTCAGGTGGGTTTTTTTCTTTAATTTATTATAAATTTAAAGTATATATTAATGATTTTCCCAAAATTTATTCACCTTATTTTCTTTCTTGGTCCAGTGGTATTCAAAACCAAGTTGAAGAATTTTTAAATTGCAGAGTAGAAGTAAATACCTATTGAATATTTACAATGTGCCAGCTCCTTTAGTGTAAATTATCTTATTAAAAACCCCACCTAATCCTGTTAAGTAGACATCATGATCCTCACTTTATAGGTGAGAAAATTGAAAGGAACTAATTCAAGTCACATAATAAGTGGGTAATGC
>JAPVLO010004659.1:0-14518 GCA_027257055.1 Cephalopachus bancanus | reverse complement strand
GCCATGGGCCAGCAGCTCCTCTCCCACCTCGCCCAGCTGCCCGACAGCCAGCCCAGAACCTGGCTCCACAGAGGACCACTGCCCTTTCATGGCACTCTGGCCACCTTGGGGCTCTGCCTGGTAACCCTGGATCCTGTAGCCACAACAAACAGCAGAGCCACCCAACATTCTTCCGAGATCCCAACTGCCTGTGAGCAGTCTGGTTTGGTTAGTTTCATGTCAGTTAGGTTAGAAAATGTATAAATAAATATGTTTGTCTCTATTAATGTTATATGATCATTCTTTTCTTCCTTCTTATTGCTTTTATATTGACATAAAATTGAAATATAGTAAAATGTGTACAATTGCAAACATATGGCTTTATAGACTTTTAAGCCTTGTAATCCTTTTGGTATCCAACTACCTTACCAATATATGAATTATGTCCATTAACATTACATCAGAAACTACTTATGTAAGCTTTCAGCCTGTACCCACCCACTCCTGTGCATACAGTCTCTGTTTGGCATCTAAACATACATTATTTTAGCCATTTTTTCAACTTCATAAAAATTAGGAAAATCGCCACATGCTCGTTGTGTCTGCCTCTTTGTCCTAACGTGTCTGTTTATCCCACTGTTCTAGACTCAGTGAGTGTGTGCGAATAGCAGGCAGGCCCCAGACAAGTCACCAAATGAATAAGTTACTTTGCTAACCTAAAACTAAATATCCAGCTCAAACAGTGCCCCACTTCAGAAGATTGTTTTCTCTATAATGCGGTGGGAAATTTTTTCTTTGTATGTTGATTCTTGAATTTGGTGACTCATGAAAGTTGATGTATTATTTTAAAAATATTATAGGAACAACTCAAAAGATATTAACTTCCCATTCAGTTTGAATAACATGACTTTCATTTGCTTGCTATATAGTTCTTAAGATACATATCACTCTATTATCTATTCATTTTATTTTATTTCTCTTTTAATTTTTTTATTTTAAGGGTGTGGGGTGCTATTCAGGGTGAGTTATACAAATGTTCATTAAGCAGGTATCCCTGTTGATGAGGTGTGTCCCCCCTTCCTGGCAGATTCCCACTCCTGCCAGTCCTGCGTTCCCTCCCTACCCTCAGTAATTTCCCACTACTGCCAATCCTTTTCTTATAGTATTATGATTGTTCAAGGCCCACTTATGAGTGAGAACATGTGATACCCAGTTCTTTGTTTTGTTATACATCACTCAGTATTATAGACTCTAAGTCCATCTGGGTTGCTGTGAAGTTCATGATTTTGTCCTTCTTTATGGTTGCATAATATTCCATGGTGTATATATACCACATTTAAAAAATCCAGTCCTCTTTTGATGGGCAGCACGGTTGGTTCTATGTTTTTGCTATTGTGAATAATGCTGAAATAAACATGTGTGTACATGTATCATTTTCACAGAGTGATTTGAGTTCTTCTGGAAATATTCCCAGGAGGGGTTGCAGGGTGATATGGAAGGTTGATTTTTTGATCTTTTAGAAATCACCACACAGTTTTCCACAGAGGTTAGTTTACATTCCCACCCACAGTGCAGAAGTGTTCCCTTTTCATTGCACACTGTCCAGCATCTGTTGTTTTCTGAGTTATTGATGATGGCCATCCTGACTGGAGTTAAGTGGTCTCTCAGTGTGGTTTTAATTTGCATTTCTTTGATGACTAGTGAGACTGAGCATTTTTTTCATGAATCTGTTGGTTGCTTGTATGTCTTCTTCTGAGAGGTGTCTATTCATATCTTTGGCCCACTTTGTAATGTAGCTGTTTGTTTTTTCTTTTTTGGCACGTTTGAGTTTCTTGTAGATGCTAGATGTTATGCCTTTGTCAGACATACAGTTGGCAAATATTTTTTCCCAGTCTGTGGGCTGTCTCTCTGCTGTCTTGATGGTTTCTTTGGCTTTGCAGAAGTTTGTCAGTTTGATGAGGTCCCACTTGTCTATCTGATCTCTTATGGAATGGGCACTTGAGGTTTTGATCAGGAATTGGTTGCCAGTTCCAATTTCCATAAGGATGTCTCATGTGTTTTCTAAGATTCTTATAGTTTGAGATTTTACATTTAGGTCTTTGATCCACTTGGAGTTCATTTTTGTGTGTGGTGATAGGTAGGGGTCTTGTCTGAATCTTCTGCATGTGGTCAGCCAACTTTCCCAACATCATATACTGAATAGGTTCTCCTATCTAGTCATTTTGGACTAAAACTTTACTAATTCATATTCATACTCATTCATCAGGGTCGATTTTCAAAGTTTTTATTCAATACATTCAGCCTTGCTTCTTTTATGTTTATAAAACAATTATGACTATTATTTAAAAGTGACTAGGGACTATGAATAATTAAAAAAATGCACAAAATAGTTTTAAGTTTTTCAGCCAGGTAAGAGTTTATAAAATTTTCTGAAGACATACCTTACCTAATAGAGTGTATCTCAGATTCCTAAAACATATCTGAGTGTTTTCTAAAGACTTCATTGTCCCAGTTTTCACTGAATAAATTTCAAATTAATAATGTCAGTACTTATGCATATACGCTAGCAGTTAAGAAAGCTCAAAGGCATACAGTGACATGGCTGCAAATACATTTCAAAATAAGGAAATTAAAGTGATGATGATGGTGACTTGACCATCCTGACTCCTTGAATATAAGAACATAATATTTATGAGAACTAGGCAATTATCAGTGTATTTGTCTCCATTAATGTTTTCTCCGTATAGTATTCATTTAAAATACCCCTTTCCCTTTGATTCATAATGGGTATATATGTTCAGAATTCACTTAGGATGAAAATTAAGGAATTTTGGACCTTTTGTAGTCCTGCTCTCTGTGATTTGGTCTTTCCCCCCCTCATCTTATATCATGCAATCATGGATAGTTAAATGAGAACTAATTACACTTTCTTGTACTAATCAATAAAGAATATGATGATGAAAGAAAGTTAAACATGTTTAGCAAGAAAATCAGACTTTGCTCTTATTTTATTATTGTCTTTATCAGGGAAACAGATTCTTAGGGAGAAGTGTTTGCATTTCATAATCATGGAAGCTTTTTATACATGATGGAGCTACTCTGGAATTTTCCTATTTCTTGACTTTGAAACAATACTTTCTCTTCTGATTTCACCCCAAGATGAAAATGTCTTACTGCTGTAAACATCCTTGAGACAAACACACATCCTGAGTTGTACTTTACCATCTTTCCATTTGCTAAAATAGTGGACACTTGTCACATACACTTTAAGAAATAGCTGCCATCCATTACCTAGATGTTCCTCAAATTTTTCTTCTTCATTCTCCTGGAGTTCCTAGGTTTTGAAAATATCTCTGGCTGTAACGCTGAAACCTAGTTAGTGATGATCATGCTTTCTCTGACTGTGCCAGCTCCCTCTTCATAGTTGCTTTCATATTTTCCCAGTTACAATCGTGCCACCAAGTAGAGCATGTGATCAATATACCTGAATTCCTAATCCACTCACACACTGTGTGGTCAGTCTCACTGCTCAGATTATTTCTGTCTGTTTTTGCTTTAATATGTAAAAGATAATGATAGTGATGACAACTGATTTGTGAATGAGATAAGTGTATTTTTCAGAGTTTGGGAAGCTGGGAAGTCTAACATCAAGGTGCCAGCATTTTGCAAGGGGCTTCTTACTGCATCATCTCATAACAGAAGTTGAAAGGGCAAGAGAGTATGAACAATCTCAAGCTCTTTTATCATTGTCATTAATCTATATAAGGGGACAGAGCCCTCATAAAATACTCATCTCTTAAAAGTACCACCCTTAGCACTGTAGTATAGGGGATTAATTTCCAACACATGAACCCTGGGGGACACATTCAAACCATAGTAGGCAGCAACTTTTACCTTTAAAAGCTTGTAAATGATGAAATGTGAAATTAATGCAATCATCTGGCAATATTAATAATTTGATTCTTTTTTTTTGGCATTGTCAACCTACAACTTAAAAATATATTGCCAGAATATAAAAACAAATCTTCAAAACTTTATGAAGGTGCGCCTGTCAGATAAGGTAGGTTTTTCTAACTGGAGGAAGGAGATCATCATCAAAACAGTTGCATTTTAAAATTTGCAGCCTATTTCATCATATGTTAAAAATTGATTTTAGATTTATTAAAAAATGCACATTACAGGGTTTATTTTACATATTCCTTGAGTGTTTTCTAATAGACATCACTTTTTCTGTAAAAACTATGAAGTTTAATATTTTCCTATGTCTATCCAGTATTTTTCTTTCTAAACTCAATTGCATTTATCCAGGTTCTTCAAATGTTTAATAGTAGAAAATTATTACACATTTTTAATAAGAAGAGTAAAAAAACATTATATAACATAAGCTATTTTAGTTCTACTTTTTTAAAATTTAGTTTTCCTATTGAAATAAAGATTATTGAGCTTCTAAGATTTTATTTTTTAAATTGATTAATATTTTATACATTTATTATATACAATATGATGTCTGTGTATATGTATACGTTCTGAAGTGGCTAAATCTAGCTATTAACATATCCATTACCTCATATATATATTTTTTTGGTGAGAACATTTAAATTTACATTTTTAGCAATTTTTAAAATATATAACACATTGCTTTTTACTATAATCACCATATCGTACAATACATCCCCTGAACTTATTCCTTCTAACTGAAATTTTATATTATCAAACTAGCATCTCATCAATAATAAGAATTATCAAAAGACCATTCTGTTTATTTCCTGTCTTTTCTCTGAAATTATTAACTGAAACTTAGTTTTTAATCACAGAATAACACATTGAACCTGTAGGGGGACTCATAGAAATAGCATAGCCATGACAAGAGATTGGGTTACATATTCTAAAAGTTCTTATATATGTTTGTTATTATTATCGTTATCATCTTAGTTAACTTACATAAAGATAAGAAAGTTGGGAAGTAGAGTTAGCATGTTTGTAACTCACAACTTCTCTTCTCTCTGCCTGTCTTCTCAATAAGGACATAATCTAGTAATACTGTAACACAATCTAAATGTTAAACTCACAGTAATGTTACTTTTTATTTTAGCATTTTAAAGAATACTTTTGCTCATTCTGATAAAAATGAATTTTTTTCCCAAGACTGGGTGGAGTTAATTTTCTTCTCTTTCAAAGATATAAGGTTAAAAATTTGTGTTTGTAAAAACTGTCACCAAGAAAAAGAAAGCCATTTTCTTTAGATAATAATGTAGAATTCAGTTAGAGCAGGTCGCTGAGATTCTGTCTGATAGTCTATGGTCTATTGCTGTGTGTGACTAAATAAATGCTCTTGTGTGCATAAATAAAAGTGTAAAGGTTTAATGTGCATAGTAAAATGGATTGAGAATAGAGGTTTGCAGAGACTTAGATGGAGAAGAGAAATATCGGGACACAGGGAAGAACCACAGTTAATTCAGGAGAACAATCCCAGGATTCCTTCCAGAAAGCACTAATTGGAAAAGAAACATGGGGAATATTATTAAATATAGACATTATTTCAGTGTCCAGGAGCCATGTGAGAAGAAACTGAGAGCTTCAGTGATTGCCTATGAACTTTGGCCTGTGAAGCATCTAGTTCCTCTTTCTTGCTCAAAAGTAGCCTGATTTCTTCTTCTTTTTTTAAAGACAGAGTTTATTTCTCCCCCTAGCATAACAGCTATACTGTTTGGGTGGATTTGAACAGACTTAATCCAATCAATTTCTCTCATCCTCAGGGCCTTGGTATTTCACTTAAGGCTAACCTGTAACTCAGGTCAGTTCCCAGGTCACTGAGAAATAGCTTTTTTCTTCCTCTTGCTGTCTTGATGAGACAATATGGGGTGCAGAACAACAGTCATTCTAAAAGCAGATTCAGGGGACACCATGTGGAGACAAAAAAGGGGTTCAGTGACATGGAAGGCAAAGCTAAGAGACATAACACAACTACATGCCTAGAGGTTTATATTCACTGGACCAAGTCACATACGCGTTATTTTGTCTGGACTAATGAATTGCAAAAGTCAACATACTCTTTTATGGTTGTTGATTATACCAGTTTGTGTTTTGTTTTGTTATTTGCAGTTAAAATGTCCTGAATGATGACAAATAGAAATTTCACTATCGTATCTTGCACTTGTAACAGGTAGCTAACAAGTCTTCAGGCATGTTGATGTTTTTGCTTTTTGGGAACCATGCTTTCTATTAACTGACACCTCTGCTGAAGTATGTCACAAATCTAGACTCTAATCCCATCTGGCATCCTCATGAGAGTCTTTATGAGGTTGAATAGAGCATACTAGAGTAGCCAACAATGGGATAAGAGAGGCAGAAAACATTTTTTGTTATTTGAGATCACCCCAATTGCCAACGGAATAGTCCCAGCAGGGACATAATAGCTCCATCTATCCATGTGAAGATTACACACACACATGTGCATGCACATACACACACACACACACACACACACACACACACACACACACACACACACACACACACATGCACGCACACACACACATTCTATTGCACCAAAGAAAATGCATAGATGTTACATATGACCCAATGCTCGAGCACAGCTCTTGGTCAGATGTGGCCATATCATCCTTTCTCCTGTATGACTTGAAAGAAAAATTGCTTTTTATTTCTCAGAACGACAGGAAAAACTGATGTCAGTAGCAAAAGTTCCATCTGTTTGGCGATGTGAGGCCTCTTAGCTCACAAGATAACTTCTCCCAAAGGACTCACCTTTTTACCCTAAAACATGAATTTGAAATTCATTATTAACATAATGTTGTTGGCTGACCTGAAGATGGCGACGGCATAGATGGATCCGTAAGACTCTCCGAATGTGAGTTTCCCAAAAGACCCTTACTCTTCTTCTTGCACCCCCCTGCCCACTGCCTGGGGAATTTTGGTCCCACACAGGGCCAGATATTGTGGCCTGACCGCGGCTGCTACACTATATGTGATTCCTGCCGGCAGGGGAATCCAGAATCCCGAATCGCAGCTCCCTCCCTGGCTGCATCGTCATGACCAGCACGCAGCACCAACCTGCTGGTCACCCAGGGAAGGTTTGGGCGCCCGCCCCTCAGAGATACCAGTCCCATTTCTGGCTGAAGTGCCCTGTGAGGGACCCAGAGCCACCACCTGCCCTCTGGAGCTTTGGAGATCTGAAGGCCCGGGCCCACCCTGGCTGAGGCACTCAGCATGTGACCACAAGCCTGTGTAAGGGGGCAGATCCCCAAGCTGGTGTAAGGTGCCAGTCAGAGGTTTCCAGCTCCAGAGGAGGGAACGCCCTACCCTCTCCACTCCAGCCTGCTGGTGGCACCCTGGAGCCAGCACCCAGCTGTGCAGCTGGTCCCGCCTAGAGACCCACAGGAGCATCCCTAAAAGTGAAAGTAAAACTACTACCTCTGCCATTTTCAAGGCATATTTACATCACATCGCCCCGCCCACCTATCAGAGCCTCCACCTCAGTTCCCACAGAGACATCATTAAACAGGAGACAAAGCCCCTCTCCTACACTGAATAGAGACCAGTGTCACAGATCTCCCAGGCAGCAGGCTAGCTGCCTACAACCAAAACAGAGGGTAAAGGCTGGTGATTAAAGCTCAAGGGATTCTATCCACTAAGGGGTGAGAGAAAAATCTACACAAATGAAGAAAAACCAAAAGAAGAATATGGGTCTCTCCCAGACTTCTGGGAGGGCAGGCACTGAGAAAACTGACTTCAGAATGCAAACAACGAAGAGCCCCCAGAATGACTGGTCTCAAGCTACAAACTTAGATATCTCCATTAATGAATGGAGAGATTAAAAAGAATTGAGGAGACTCAAGAAGAAACTAGAAAGGAGCTGATATCTGAGATAACAGCAATAAAGAATACTGTGAATGAAATAAATAACAAACTGATAAGCATGGAAATGGAATTACCCAAGCAGAAGAAAGAATCTCAGAGCTTGAGGACCAAAATATAGAACTAAACCAAACTCTCAAAAACACAGAAAACAAGCTCAAAAAACAGAAGAAAAACCTTCAAGAGATGAGCGATTACTTCAAAAGACAGAATCTGAGTAATTGGACTTCCTGAGGCAGAGAGACAGTGACCACACTGGAACAAACCCTCCATGAGATCATTCAAGAAAACTTCCCTTATCTAATTAATGATGCAAAAATTCAAACACAAGAGATTCAGAGAACCCTGCAAGACAACAAATGAGAAGACCAACTCCTAGACACATAATAATTCACCTAAAGAAAGTAGGCATAAAAGACAAAATCCTAAAGGCAGCAAGAGAAAAAGGCCAGATCACCTATCATGGAAAATTAACTAGAATAGCAGCAGATTTATCTACAGAAACCCTGCAGGCTAGGAGAGCTTGGAGCCCTATCTTCAAAGTCCTAAAAGATAAACAATTTCAACCAAGAATAAACTACCTGGCCAGATTAAGCTTCATCAGCGAGGGGGAATTAAAATCTTTCCTAGATATCCAATCCCTAAGAACTTACACTGCCACCAAACCACCTCTACATGAAACACTTAAGAAAGTACTAAACACAGAAGAAAAGGGGAAAAAAAGAACAACGTTCTTCACAAGAGTACAGGAAAAAGAATAAAATACACATGAACCAACCCCCCAAACAAAAGAAAGACAATAAACCAAGTGGAAGAACAACTCTATAAAAACTCTATGATAGGGATGAACTCTCACATTTCAATAATTAGCCTGAACATGAATCGACTAAATGCACCACTGAAAAGACATAGAATGGCAAAATGGATAAAATATCACCAGGCAACAATATACTGCCTTCAAGAGACCCATCTCACTAGAAAGGACATGCACAGACTCAAATTAAGAGGATGGGAAACAAATTTTCAAGCGAATGGAATACAAAAGAAAGGAGGAGTCACGATCCTAATTTCAGACAAAATACCATTTAAGCTATCAAAAATTAAAAAAGATACAGAGGGCCACTACATAATGATAAAAGGTTCACTCCATCAACAAGAAATATCCATCCTAAACATATATGCACCTAACATAGGTGCATCAACTTTTATAAAGCAATTCCTAGGAAAACTAAAGAAAGACATTGACTCTAACACCATCATAACTGGGGACTTTAATACCCCACTCACAACCCTAAACAGATCATCAGGACAAAAAATCAGCAATGAGATCCAGAACCTCAATGTAACTCTTGACCAAATGAACTTAATTGATACCTACAGAACACTCCATCCAAAGACCACAAAATACACATTCTACTCACCACCGCATGGAACATATTCCAAGATCGACCACATAATTGGCCATAAATCAAGCATAAGCAAATTTAAAAGGACCGAAATCCTACCATGCACCTTCTCAGACCATAGTGGAATAAAAATAAACATTCACACCAACAAAGTCCCCCCAAAATCCACAAAGAAATGGACACAAAACAGCATGATGCTAAACAACTCCTGGGTCAATGATGAAATCAAAACAGAGATCAAAATATACCTGGAAACAAATGAGAATGAAGAAACATCTAACCAAAATCTCTGGGATGTCTTAAAAGCTGTAGTAAGAGGGGAATTTATATCCCTACAAACACACATGAAGAAAATGGAAGATGCACAAATTGACAGCCTAACAAACCACCTAAGGAAGCTGGAAAAGCAAGACCACAAAAACCCTAATTTCAGCAGAAGAATCCAGATCACCAAAATAAAAGCCCAAATCCAGGACATAGAAGACAAAAAGACAATACAAAAAAAAATCAATGAAACAAAAAGCTGGTTCTTCAAAAGGATAAACAAGATCGGTGGTCCCCTAGCTAGACTGACCAAGAGAAAGAAAGAAAAAACCCAATTAAGCACAATCAGAAACACAAAAGATGAAGTCACATCTGACCCTGAAGAAATACAAAAGGTCATCAGAGACTACTATGTAAACTTGTATGGAAACAAACTTGAAAACCTCAATGAAATGGAGGACTTTCTGTCATCACACAACCTACCTAGTTGAAACAAGAAGAAATTGAGACTCTAAATAGACCAATAACAATCAAGGAAATTGACTATGTAATAAGAAAACTACCTACAAAAAAAAAAAGCCCTGGACCAGATGGCTTTCCAGCAGAATTCTACAAGATATTTAAGGAGGAGCTGATTCCAATCTTACTGAAGGCATTTCAGGTGATTGAGAAGGATGGAACCCTCCCCAAATCATTTTATGAAGCTAACATTACATTGATACCCAAGCCAGGTAAAGAGTCAACAAAAAAAGAGAACTACAGGCCAATATCTTTGATGAACATAGATGCTAAAATTCTCAACAAGATCCTAGCAAACCATATTCAACAAGACATCTCAAAAATCATCCATAATGACCAAGTAGGCTTCATCCCTGGGATGCAGGGCTGGTTCAACATTCGTAAAACAATAAGTGTAATTTTGATAAAATTCAGCACCCCTTCTTGATAAAAAACCCTCGAACATCTAGGCATACAGGGAACATACCTCAAAGTAGTAAAAGCCATCTATGAGAAACCCACAGCCAGCATACTCCTAAATGGACAAAAATTGGAACCATTTCCCCTGAAAACTGGAACAAGACAAGGATGCCCACTCTCACCCCTCCTGTTCAATATAGTACTGGAAGTCCTGGCTAGAGCAATCAGAGAAGAGAAGGCAATCAGGAGTATCCAAATAGAAAAAGAGGAAGTCAAACTATCTCTCTTTGCAGATGGCATGATCGTGTACATTGAAAACCCAAGAGAATCTGTCAAAAACCTCCGTACACTGATAAAGGTCTTCGGCAAAGTCTCAGGATATAAAATAAGTGTGCAGAAGACAATCGTATTTCTTTACAACAATAATAAACAAACAGAAACCCAAACAAGAAGACCAATTCCATTCACAATAGCCACACAAAAAATGAAATATCTTGGCATCTTCCTAACCAGAGACGTGAAAGACCTTTACAATGAAAACTACAAAACTCTGCTCAAAGAAATCAAAGATGACACAAACAAGTGGAAAAATATCCCATGCTCATGGATTGGAAGAATCAACATTGTGAAGATGTACATCTTACCTAAGGCCATCTACAGATTCAATGCAATACCTATCAAATTACCAGCAACATTCTTCTCAGACCTAGAAAAAACAACACAGGAATTCATAAGGAAACACAAATGACCAAGAATAGCCAGAACAATCCTCAGCAAAAAAAAAAAAAAAAAAGCAGGTGGTATCACATTGCCAGACTTCAAACTTTACTATAAAGCTACAATCATCAAAACAGCTTGGTATTGGTATAGGAACAGGCATATAGATCAACGGAATAGAATTGAGATTCCAGAAGCAAAACGTCAATTTCTCAACCAACTCATCTTTGACAAAGCCTCCACCACCTACCACTGGGGATAGGAGAACCTATTCAGTAAATGGTGCTGGGAAAACTGGCTGACCACATGCAGAAGATTGAAACAGGACCCCTATCTATCCCCATACACGAAAATTAACTCCAAATGGATCAGAGACCCAACTGTAAAACCTCAAACCATAAGAACCTTAGAAAATGAAGGACACACCCTCATGGAAATTGGAAGTGGCATCCAATTCCTGAAGAAAGCTCAAAACCCACAGGCCATAAGGAATAAGATAGACAAGTGGGACCTCATTAAACTGAGAAGCTTCTGCAAAGTCAAAGAAACCATCAAGAGAGCAGGGAGACAGCCTACAGACTGGGAAAAAGTATTTGCCAACTCCAGATGTGACAAAGGCTTAACATCTTGGATCTACAAGGAACTCAAACGTGCTGAAAAGAAAAAAAACAAACAACCCCATTATAAAATGGGCAAAGATATGAACAGACACTTCACAAAGGAAGACATCTGAGCAGCCAGCAGACACATGAAGAAATGTTCAACCACACTAATCATCAGGGTGATGGAAATCAAAACCACACTGAGATACCACCTAACTCCAGTCAGAATGGCAATTATCAATAACTCAGAAAATAATAGTTGTTGGAGAGGGTGTGGCGAAAAGGGAACACTCCTACACTGTTAGTGGGAGTGTAAACTAGTGCAACCTCTGTGGAAAGCAGTGTGGCAATTCCTAAAAACTCTAAACATCAACCTCCCATATGACCCTGCAATCCCCCTACTGGGAATATACCCTGAAGAACTCAAATCACTCTATAAAAAAGATACCTGCACGCAAATGTTTATTGCAGCATTGTTCACAATAGCAAGAACCTGGAACCAACCACGCTGCCCATCAAAAGAGGACTGGATTAAAAAAATGTGGTACATAAACGATGGAATACTATGCAGCCATGAAAAAGAACAAAATCATGAATTTTGCAGCAACCTGGAGGAGCTAGAGTCTATAATACTAAGCGACCTCTCACAGAAACAAAGATCTGAGTATCACATATTCTCACTCATATAGTGGACCTTGATCATCCAACCCACTATCATAAGAAAATGACTGACAGTGGTGGGAAACTATGGGGGAGGGATGGGACTAATGGTAGTAAACATCTGTCTGGGGATGGGGAGACATGTGTTATCAACAGGGGGGCCTGAATGAAGCGTATTTGTATACCTAACCCTTAACTGTACCCCACAATATCAAAGTAAAAAATATTGATCATTAAAAAAAAACATATTGTTGGGGACCAACCGCAAAGGTCTGCCTTCTGATATGGTCAAGGAGACTGATGACCCCAGATGGCATGGCACGTCCGGGAAAGCGGTGGCTCTGCTTCCCCTGCTTTGCTTAGTCATGATGCTGGTGGAGACCCTAGAGGCTGAGAAATTACAGTTAACTCAACAATCACAGAAAAAAGACTGAAGGATTACAGGGAATTTTATCTACTCACCCCGTGGTTATAGCACAGAGAGGAAAATTCTTAGTCTGTCCTGTAGTCCAGAAATCCTCATTAGACAAAATTTATACCGCTTTAAGGGAAACCCCCAATATTATGTTAAGAGACTGGGGCTAGCATTACAGGGGCCCTGAAAGTCGGTCTGCCAATGCACGAGCAGGAACCCACCCCCCTGCCAAGAAATTGTAAATGAAAGCTATAAATATTATGTGTTCCTTAGAGGTAAATTGAAACCATTCGGTCTTGATTGGAAATGAGTCAGAGAGATATGGGGCTGTAGATAGAGGCCCACTAATTGTAGATTGTTGTGCAGTTTGTACTGGCAGAACCCTAAGAAATGTCATTGTTCTGGAAATTGGTTTTTCTATAGCTACACAAATAAAAGTTTAGTTCCTTGTGGCAGAAAACATTTGCTAGAGTGTAATGGTCATAGTTAATATATAACAGGTTAACTTTTGCTGTTACGTGATTTTTTAGGAAAAGATTAAATATTAGTTTTAATACATAGATTATGCTTAATTTTGAAAGGTCATGGGTATTCAAGTATAGGGTAATGGTGTTTTTGCATTATGAGTGTGTTTAGCTTTAAAGGAATAATCGTATAAGTTTTTTGTTTCATAGCTTTAAGGAAAGTGACTGCATTAGATTGTTAAAGTATGAGAAGAGTACGTGAAAGGTTTACCTAACTGTAAAAATAGAAAGAAAACACTCAGGACATAACCATCATTAATGTTTTTGGAAACTTGTTTTGAAGAATGTGAGTAATGTCAAGAAAAGATCTCTCATGTATGTCACCCAAAAGGCTATGTAACAAAAAGGTATATAAATCACAGATTTGCTAGCAATAAACGAGCAGTCCTGCATAAACACCAGGTCTGTGTCCATCCCATTCATTCGCTGAGGCTGCTCATCCTTTGGGAAACCCTGAACCTGCAACTGAATAGTCCCAGCAAGGACATAATAGCTCCATGTGTCCATGTGAAGATTATACATACACATGTGCGTACACACACACACACACACACACACACACACACACACACACACACACACACACATTCTATTGTGCCAAAGAAAAGGCATAGATGTCACATGTGACCCAATGCTTGAGCACAGATCTTGGTCAGACGTGGCCATATCATCCTTTTTCCTGTATGACTTGGAACAAAAATTACTTTTTATTTCTCAGAATGACAGGAAAAACTGATGTCAGTAGCAAAAGTTTCATCTGTTTGGCGATGTGAGGCCTGTTAACTCACAAGATAACTTCTCCCAAAGGGCTCATCTTTGTACACTAAAACATGAATTTGAAATTAATTATTAACATATTAAATACTTTTTAAAAATAAGGGGTACAAAAACCGGTTTCCAATACATGTCAAATTGTTTCTCATAGTAGTTAGTATAAAAGCTTCAGGGGATCTACATGTTATTTTTGTCTTAACAATTAGGTATGTTGACAAGAATATACGGAACCATCTCACAACATTTGAAACAAATTTTCCAAAACATAATGGAAAGTACATTATAAAGTCTTCTAAAAAGTTTTAGAACTTCTACAAAATTGTAAAGAACAAAAAATAGAAAATTATAAACATCTATTTTACTTTCTCTGATCACTCTCTAACT
>JAPVLO010004658.1:0-13903 GCA_027257055.1 Cephalopachus bancanus | reverse complement strand
CAGTTTCCATAAGGATGTCCCTGCATTTTCTAAGATTCTTATAGTTTGAGGTTTTACATTTAGGTCTTTGATCCATTAAAGGTTCATTATTGTGTAGTGATAGTTAGGGGTATTATTTTAATCTTCTGCATGTGGTCAGTCAGTTTTCCCAGCACCATTTACTGAATATGTTCTCCTCTCCCCCAGTGGTTGTTAGTGGAGGCTTTGTCAAAGATGAATTGATTGAGAAATTGAGGCTTTGCTTACGGAATCTCAATCCTGTTCCATTGGTCTGTGTGCCTATTATATCAATACCAGACTTTTTTTGTTACTATAGCATTATAATAAAATTTAAAGTCTGGAAGTGTGATATCTCCTCTTTTGTTTCTTTTGCTGTGGATTGTTTTGGCTATTTGTGGTCATTTATGTTTCATTATGAATTTCTGTATTGTTCTTTCCAGGTCTGAGAAGAATGATGCTGATAATTCAATGGATATTGCATTAAATATGTAGACTGCATTTGGTAGGATGAATATCTTACCAATGTTCATTCTTCCAATCAATGAGCTTGGAATATTTTTCCATTTTTTCTGGTGTCATCTTTGATTTGTTCACAGTTTTCATTGTCTTTCACTTATCTGGTTAGGAAGATGCTGAGGTATTTCATTTTTTAGTTGCTATTGTGAATACGATTGTGCTTTTTATTTGGTTTTCTGTTTGTTGTTGGTACATAAGAATGTGACTGTCTTTGCATGCTGATTTTTTTACCCTGAGACTTTGCCAAAGTCTTTTATCAGTGCAAGAAGATTTTTTGACAGATTCTCTTGGGTTTTCATGGTATAAAATCATATCATCAGTAAAGAAGGATAACTTGAATTCCTCTTTTCGTATTTGGATGCCCCTGATTTCCTTCTCTTATCTGATTGCTCTAGCTAGAACTTCCAACACTATGTTGAACAGGCAGGGTGAAAGTGGGCAGCCTTGTCTTGTTCTGGTTTTCAGGGAAATACTTTCAATTTTTGTCTATAAAAGTATGTTGGCTGTGGGTTTATCATAGATGGCTCTTACTATTTTGAGGTATGTTCCATATGCCTAGGTGTTCAAAGGTTTTTATCAAGAAGGGATGCTGGATTTTATCAAATCCTTTTCACTGTCAAAAGATATAGTCCTGTGGTTTCTATTTTTACATCTGTTAATGTATTTAATTGCATTTTTGGTCTTGTGGATGTTGAACCTCTCCTACATCCTGGGGATGAAACCTACTTGATCATGGTGGATTATTGTTGAGATGTGCTTTATGGATCTGATTTGCTAGAATCTTGTTTAGAATTTTTGTATGTATGTTCATCAGGGATCTTGACCTTCGCTTTCTTTCTTTGTTGGATCTATCTGGTTTGGGTGTCAGTGTAATGTTAGCTTCATAAAATGATTTGAAGAGAGTTCCATCTTTCACAATTACTTGGAATACTTTCAATAAGATTGGTATCATCTCCCCTTTGTATGTTTTGTAGAATTCCACTGGAAAGTCATCCGGCCCAGGACTATTTTGGGGGAGAAGATAGTTTTCTTATGATGGAATCAATTTTCTGGGTTGTTATTTGTCTATTTAATGTCTCAATTTCTTCTTGTTTCAACTTTGGGAGGTTGTGTCATGTCAGAAATTCCTCCATTTCATTTAGCTTTTCAAGTTTGTTTCCATACAGGTATGCATATTAATCTCTGATAATTTTTTTGTATTTCTTCAAAGTAGGTGGTGATTTGATCTTTTGCATTTCTAAATGTTTTTTTTTGGGGGGGACTCTTTCTCTCTTTTTCTTCATCAATCTGGCTAGGGGTCCTTTAATCTTGTTTATCTTTTCCAACAAACGGTTTTTTGTTTCATTGATTTTTTTTTCCTATTTTTTGTCTTCTATGTCCTGTGTTTGGGTTTTAACTTAGGTGATCTGGATTCTGCTGAAGTTAGGGTTTTGGTGGTCTTGTCTTTCTAGCTCCTTTAGGTGATTTGTTAGGCTGTTAACTTGTGATATTTCCATTTTCTTGATGTGTGTTTATAAAGAAATGAATTCTGCTTTCAATACTGCTTTCATGGCATCCCTGAGGTTTTGGTAAAATGTTTCTTTACTTTCATTTGTTTTCAGAAATCTTTAAATTTCTACTTTGATTTCCATGTTGACACAGGAGTTGTTCAGTGCCATGCTGTTTAGTATCCATGTCTTTGTGGGTTTTGAGTAAACTTTGTTGGTGTTGATATTTATTTTTATTTCACTGAGGTCTGAGAAGGAATATGGCTGTATTTCAATGTCATGAAATTTGTTTATGCTTGATTATGGCCAAGGATGTGGCCAATCTTGGTGTATGTTCCATGTGGTAATGAGTAGAATGTATACTCCATGGTTGTTGGATGGAGTGTTCTGTAGTTATCTATTAAGTCCATTTAGTCAAACATCAAGTTGAGTTTCCAAATCTCCTTGTTAATTTTTTGCCTCAGTGATCTATCTAGGGTTGTTAGTGGGGGTATTTAAGGCCCCAGATTTGATGGTTATAGTCAATATCTTTTTTTAGTTTACCTAGAAGCTGCCTTATAAAGGGTGGTGTTCCTATGTTGGGTGCATATGTATTTAGGATGGATATTTTTTGTTGATGGATTGAACTTTTTATCATTATGTAGTGACCCTCCATAGCATGTTAAATTTTTGATAGCTTAAAGGATATTTTTCTGATATTAAGATTACAACTCCCACTTTATTTTGTGTTCTTTTTGCCTGAAAATTTGCTTTCTATCCTCTTACTTTAAATCTTTAAGTGTGCATTTTGGTAAGCTGAGTTTCCTGGAACCAGCATATTGTTGCATCATGTTTTTTATCCAGCTTGCCATTCTGTGTCTTTTCAGTGGTGCATTTAGTCAGTTCACATTCAGGCTAACTATTGAGATGTGAGGGTTTATCTTTGTCATAAGGTTCTTTTAGGGTTTGTTTTTGTTTGTTTATTTATTTATTTGTTTCTTGTTTTGCTTTTGATTTTGGGGTTGATATATGAGGGTGTATTCAACCTTTTTCCTGCATTCTTGGGATGAATGTGGTCATTCATTTTTTTTCTTTTTTTCTTCTGTGTTTCAAACTTTCTTAAGTGTTTCTTATAGAGCTGCTCTAGAGGTGGTGTAAACTCTTAGGGATTGTATGTCTGGGAAGAATTTTTGTTCTCCATCACTGAGGAAGCTGGGTAGGAAATTCTTGGCTGAAATTGCTTATCTTTGAAAACTTTGAAGATTGTACTGTAGCCTCTTCTAGCCTGTAGTATTTCTGTAGATAAGTATTGCTATTCTAATTGGTCCTTCCTAGTAGGTAGCCCAAACTTTCTCTCTTGCTGTCCTTTGGATTTTTCTTTTATACTTACTTTGTGTAAGCAAATTACTATGTGTCTAGAAGCTGGTCTTGTAATTTGATGTCTTTCAGGGGTTCTGTGAATCTCTTCCATCTCTGATTAGATAAGGAAAATTTTCTTGGATAATTTCATGGATGTTTTTCTGAGATGGTCTCTGTTTATCTTTCTCAGGAATGCCAATTAACTGTAAGTTTGGGCTTTTGATATAATCGTACATCTCTTGGAGACTTTGTTCTTGTCTTTTTAAAGCTCCTTTTCTGTTTTTAACAGTTTGGGTTAGTTTATATTTTTGTCCTCCACCCTGAGATTCTTTCTTCTGCTTGGTTAATTGTGCTTTTTATGCTTGACAGTTTATTTATTTTGTTTATAGTTTTCTTGATTGCTGTCATCTCGGTTATCAATTCCTTCATTCTTTCCTCTTGTCTCTCCTCATTTCTATTCATTCTCTCTATTAATATCTTGAACTATGGGTTTGTGGTTTGAGACCAGTCATTCTGGGAGATCTTCATAGTTTGAATTCTGAAATCTGTATTCTCAGATACTGTCTTCCTAGCAATATGTATGGGACCCATGTTTTTCCTTTGATTTTTCTTAATTTGTGATGATTTTCCCCCCCTTTCTCCCCTTTTTAATCCCATTGCTCAGTGACAGGTGGATAACTTTCACTTCTGTTTCCTCAACCTCCTTCTTCCAGATGCTGATCCTCTGAATTTGATCAATTATAAAGTTATTCTGGGAATGGGGGGCTATCCTTTCTGTAGTTCTGAGATTTGATTCAGGTTTGATGGGAAGCTATGGTTCAGAAGCTATCTGCAGACAGGTGTCTGGGCCCTCAGGAACCCACTTCTTACCACCTTGCAATCTGTCCGTGCAGTAGTGGTGTATGTATGCCCCCTGAAAGCAAAATGACATAAGACAAAGGAAAAAAAATGGAAATAGGAAGAAGGGAGATGAAAGAAAGATGAAGAGAAAGGAAAGGAAAAACAGGCAGGCTTAGCAACAAACAAACCAAACAAACAAATCCCAAAAACTTACAAGCAGAGAAGCATGCAAACAAACAAACAAAAACCTGATGATGTACTCGCATTCAGAAATGCTCATATGCAAACAGAAAAACTAAAAAACACCAAAAACAGAAACAGAGTGAGTACTAAAACATAAATTAAAACAGAGAAAAAAAAGAGCTCCCTCAGTGGCCATTTCCGGAACTTTCCTAAGCACTACCAAAGCTTCTGGCTGCTGCTGCTGTAGGAAATGGGCTCTGGTCTCCAGCCCCTCCCTACTGCTATTGGCACAGGCCAATGTGATGCCCCACGAACTGCTGTAAGATGAGGGTGAATCATATCCAGACTCACCCCACTTGCCAACTGTTACTGCTACCACCAAGTCCCCCTCTCAGGTCAAATGTGTCCATGCCTGGTCCAGTGTGGGGGTGGGGCATCCATCACTCAGTGTCCGCTCCTGAAGTTTCCTCTCTGGCTCAGTGATGGTCAATTCCAAAGGAGTGTGGAGATTCCCCTTGAATCCCAGGTTGGAGATTAGTCAGAGCTGGGTGAGCAAACCCAGGTCTCTGCCCGGTCCCAGGACAGATAAAATGGCATAGGTGTCTCCTCAGTGACAGCAGAACTCAGCCCTATATTTTCTTTTGGTGCCCTCTCCATATTTCCCTCTGCCAGTGCCTAGCCCACTGCCATGGGTGGTGGAGTGGGCCAGGTGCCAGGTCCTGAAGAACAACTGACTTCTTCTGTCTCCTGAGAGATCCCCAAGAATGGCTGATGATCCTGCATGCTGGGGGCAGTGGTGGGTTGAAGTTGCCTCCAGAGAGAAACCTCATGTGCTTGATTCTGTGTCTCCCCTCAGTTGGACTTTCACTCATCCAGCTGCACTCACTCACTCACTCACTCACACAGACTGTCTTTATGGACACTCACCCTTGCAGATACTTTCACACTTCCACTGGTTCTGTCACCATTTTGCCTCTGACTCGCTTGAAGAGAACTTTAGACATTTCAAGATACAACTTCTGGTGGAGACATAGAGTCCACCAGAGATGTGGACATTGTCATCCAGTCTCCTTTGGGGAATATGTTCTTCCACATCTCCCTGGAGCACAAGATCCTGCTGCATCCATGCTACTTCGGTACCAACTTGCTCAACCTGGTGAAGCAAATGATCTTCACTGAAGTGGAGGGGCCCTGCATTGGGAAATGAGTATTGCATCCACCACACTGCCTGATAGATGCTCACCCCTCCTACTCATTCTGAATGGTCCTGCCACCAAACTTGGGGAGTCCACTCATGGTTCCAGGCATCCCAAGCAGCCAGATGCTTCTTGTTCTGGACTCTTGTGGCACCCTCTGTAATGCTGAATAATAATTTTTTCTTCCCTCAGCTGAGGCTGGTCATTTATGTACTCACAAACAATTTGCAAACTCTTGCAGTGTGTCAGGACCTGTGCTGACTCTGGAAACATTCAGTTATCAAGATAGAATGAGGAAAACTTTCATGGAGCTCACTAGTCTAATCGATATTCCTGTGTCTGTGTGATTTTCTTGGTTGTCTCTTTCCCCCCTCACAAATCATGGGCCTCACTATGTTTCCTGAATGATACCAGAGAAAAGTAGACTGAAAAATTAGGGAAGAAAGGAAGAAGACTGGGATTTGAATATTGCAGGACTTTGCATAGAAGGGACTTTCACAGGGAGATATTAATGAGCTAGGACTCAGCCCAGGAGGGTGGAGTACTTTGGCCACCAGCACAAGAATAACCTGGGGTAGTTTTTGATCTACACATTCCTGAGCCTCACCTTTTCCTATAGAATCAAGACTTTCTGCAGGCAGGCCTGAGAATTTGCATTTTAATTAGATGATTTGGAGGCATCCCAAAGATTGAACTCTATGGGCTCAAGGACCGTAGTCTTCTTGGACATTTGTTGTGATAGCATTTGGCCTTATAGATACTGCTCTGGGCTGAGTGTGATGGCTAACACATGTAATCACAGCATTTTGAAAGGCCAAGTTGGAAAGATTACTTGAGCCCAGGAGTTTGAGACCAGCCTAGATAACATACTGAGACAATGTCTCTACAAGAAAACAAAAACTTAGCCAAGCATAGTGGTGAACACTTGTAGTGCCAGCTACTGGAGAAGGTGTGTTGAAGGATTGCCTGAGCCCAGGAGGTGGAAGCTGTGATAAGCTGTGATTGTGCCACTGACCTCCAGCCTGGGTAACAAAGTGATATTCTGACTCAAAAGAAAAGAAAAGAAGAAGATTTTTTAAAAGGATTTTTTTTTTCCAAAATACAGTGGTAAACCTTAAAAACAGACTAGCTTAAGCAGAAGAAAGAATTTGAGTGGTTGAAGATCAATTTTTGAAAACAACCTAGTCAGGTAACATAAAATTTAAAAAGTAATTTAAAAAGTGAATCAAGCTTTTGAGAAGAATGGGATTTTGTAAAGAGATTAAACCTATGTCTGGCATTCTTACGAGAGAAGAAGAGAATGAGAACCAACTGGAAAATATTTGGGGACATAATTCAATGAATCTTTCCCTGTCTTGCTAGAATGACTGCCAGAGAAATTTCACAAGACAGTATATAATATGAATAGCCTAAAGGCACAAGTTATGAGATTATCCAAGGGTAATGTGAAAGAAAAGAAATCTTAAAGGTAGCCAGAGATTAGGTAAAGGTAGCCAGATCATGTACTAAGTACTTAAAGGTAGCCAGATCATGTACTAAGATATATCCACCAGACTGATAGCTTACCTCTCTGTAGGAACCTCACAATCCAGGTGAGACTGGGGACCCATTTTCAGCACTCCCAGGGAAAAAAACTGCCAGCCAATAATTTCCTACCTTGCCAAAATAAGCTTTACAAATAAAGGAGAAATAAATCCCTTCCCATATAAGCAAGTGTTATAAGAATTTTTCACCTTCACACTGACCCTAGAAAACATTCTTAAGAGATTACTAAAGCTTGGAAAGAAAAGAACAATTGTTAAACTCCCCCAAATATGCAAGCAATAATATGAGACCAACAAAACTCATAAACGAGCACACAAGAACCCTTTTTAACAACACTGTACAAAAAAAAACTTCGAATAGCAGTAGTACTTTGAATGTGACTAGTTCAAATGTCCCACTTAAAAGATAGAGGGGCAAATTAGATTAAAACAAATCACACAAGACCATTCTTTCTGCTGTGTTTAGAAGACCCATCTCAATTGTGGTGACATGCATAGACTCATCATGTTCAAGGGATGGAGAAAAAGCAATCACACACACTGTAAACCAAAAAATAAAAAAGCAAGAAGCACTCATTTTGCGTCAGATAAAACAGGCTTCAAACCAACAACAGTAAGAAAGAAAGGAAGAAAGAAAGAAAGAAAGAAGAGCAGTGCTTAATGACAAGGAGATAAATATAACAAGAAGATTGAACTATTCTAAATATCTAGATACACACAATGTTGGAGCATCTAGATTTAGAAAAGTTAATTCTAAACTGAAGAAAGGACCTAGAAAACTACACAATAATAATAGTAGGATATCAATACCCTACTAACAGCTATTGATAGACCATCAAGGCAGAAATTTAATGAAGAAATTCTGAACTTGAATTTGTCACTGAATAAGCTGGACTTAACTAGATATCTACAGAATACTTTACCCAACAACTACAGAATATACATTCTTCTCATCTGCACATGAAACATATTATCTGATGGACCATATGATCAGTCATAAATCAAGTTTCAATAAATAACAAAATCTAAATTCATAGCAAGCATCTTCTATGACCACAGTGGAATAAAAATAGATATCAATATTAAGAAGAACTCTCAAAATTATTCAAATAAATGCAAGCTACACAACTTGCTGCTGAATCAATTTTGGGTAAACAGTGAAATCGAGACAGAAATAAAACAAATCTTTGGAATAAATGGAAAGAAATGCACAACCCACTGATGCTGCAAAAGCAGTAGTGAGAGGAAAGTTTATGGCACAAAATGACCACATGAAGATAAAATGACTCAAACAAACAACCTAATGTCTTGCTTAAGTGAATAGAAAATCAGACAAACAAACAAAACCATAAAATGATTTAATAAATTGAAAAGACAAAGAATTAGGCCAGGCTCGGTGGCTCAGCCTATAATCCCAGTGCTTTGGGAGGCCAAGGTGAGTGGAATGCCTGAGCCTGCAGGTTTGAGACCTGCCTGGGCAACTTGGTGAGACCGCATCTCTACAATAAATCAAAAAATTAGCCAGGCATGGTAGCATTTGCCTAGTTTCAGCTACTTGGCAGGTTGAGGTGGAAGGATCACCAGGGCCCAGCAGGCTGAGGCTGTGGTGGCTGGGAGCATGCCACTGCACTCCAGTCTGGGTGACAGAGTGAGATTCCAACTCAAAAAAGAGACAAAAAAGACAAAGAAATAGACATCTGGTTTAGACTAATAACAAAAAAGAGATAATATTCAAATAAATGCAATCAGAAAGGAAAAAAGTGATGGTTAAACAAATCCTGAAGAAATATAAAAGATTCTCAGAATACTATAAGTATCTGTATGCATGTAAGCTAGAAATTTTTAGAGGAAATTGGTAAATGTCTGAAAACACACAACCTCTCAATATTGAAACAAAAGCAAATGGAAACCCTGTACAGACCTACAATGAATCACAAAATTGAATCAATAATAAAAGATCTCTCAACAAAAAAGTCCTAGACATAGTCACAGTCAAACTCTACCAGATGTAAAAGGAAGTGTTAGTATCAATTCTATTGAAACTATTCCAAATAGTCAAGGAGGAGGGAGTCCTCCCTAACTTATTCTATGTTCAACAACATCTTGATACCAAAACATGGCAAAGACACAGTGAAGAAAGAAAACTATAGCATGATATTCCTGATAAAAATGAATGTAAAAATCCTCAACAAAATGTTAGCAACCACATCCAACAGTACACAAAAAGGGTCATTCACCATGACCGGTGGAGTTTATTCCTGGCATGCAAGATTGGTTCAACATATACAAGTTGATAAATGTGATTCATCACATAAACAGGACAAGAAACAAGAGCCACATCATCATCCCAATAGTACCAAAAAAAAAGCATTTGATAAAATTCAACATCACTTCATAATAAAAACCCTCAGTTATCTAGGCACCTAAGGAACATGCCTCAAGACAATAAGAGACAACTGTGAAAAACCTGCAGCCAACACATCATAGTGAATGACAGAAGTTGAAAAAAACTCCCTCTAAAAACTGAAGCAAGACAAGGATGTCCACTGTCATCACTACTATTTAACACAGTACTTTTGCAGAACAATCAGGCAAAAGAAATAAATTAAAAATTCCAAATAAGAAAGAACAAGCCACATTATCCTTTCACCAAATTCTGAAAATGGATACACTTCTGAAAACATGCAACCAATCAACATTGAGACAAATATAAATCCTAACAAACAAATAACAAATCATAAAGTTTAATGAGTAGACTTACCAGAAAGAAAATTCCTGGACCAGATGTTTTCACAAATTCTACCAGATGTAAAAGGAAGAGCTGATACCAGTTCTACTAAAACTATTAACTAGTTTCCTTTCTACAAAAATTAACTCAAGATGGATGAAAGACTTAAATGTAAGACCTCAAACTATAAGAATAGTAAGAGAAAATCTAGGAAACTCTATTCTGTGCATCAGCTTAGGCAACAAATTTGTGAACAAGTTTTCCCCAAAAACAAATGCAACAAAAACAAAAATTGATCATGAGACTTTTAATTAAACAAAAGAGCTTCTGCATAGCAAAGGAAACTATCAAGAGTAAATAGACAGTATTCAGAATGGGAAAAAAATCTTTGCAAACTATGCAGCTGGTTAAGGGCTAATATCCAGAATCTGTTAGGAACTTAAACTAATATACTGAAAAAGTAACCACATTGAAAAGTGAGCAAAGAACATGAGCATACACTTCTCAAAACAAGATATGCTGCCGCGCTCGGTGGCTCAGCCTGTAATCCCGTGCCTTTGGGAGGCTGAGGTGAGTGGATTGCCTGAGCCCATGGGTTTGAGACCCACCTGGACAGTGAGACCTCATCTCTACAATAAATCAAAAAATCAGCCAGGAGTGGTAGCACATGCCTGTAATTTTGGCTACTCGGAAGGCTGAGGCAGAAGGATCGCCAGAGCCCAGCAGGTCGAGGCTATGGTGGCCAGGAGTGGCCACTGCACTCCAGTCTGGGCAACAGAGTGAGACTCCAACTCAAAAAAACACAAAAAAAAAAAAGACATGCATGCAACCTACCAACATGCAAATATGCTCATTATTACTAATCACCATAGTATGAGATATTATCTGACTCTAGTCAGAATGGGTATTATTCAAAAGGCATTGTATATATGTATCACATTTTCTTTATCCAAATCACAATTGGTGGGCACCTAACTTGGTTTCTTGCTTTTGTTATTTTGAATAGTGCTGCAATAAACATACAAGTACAAGAGTCCTTTGGAAATAATGATTTATGGTCCTTGGAGTATAAATCCAGTAGTGGGATTCTTGGATCAAATGGCAAATCTATTTTTAGTATTTTGAGAAATCTCCAAACTACTTTCCACAGGTGCTAATCTAGTTTACATTCCTGCCAACATTGTACAAGTTTTTCCTTTTCTTCACAACCTCATCCACATCTGTTGTTTTTAACCTTTTGAATAATAGCCATTGCTGAAGTTAGGGTTTTGATGATCTTGCCTTTCCAGCTTCTTTAAGTGTGATATTAGGCTGTTTACTTGTAATCTTCGTTTTTTTTTTTCTTTTGTTCATTCAATGTTATGAATTTTCCTAAACCCTGCTTTCATGGCATCCAAGAAATTCTGATGTGTCTTTGTTTTTGTTTGTTTCCAGGAATTTTAAAAATTTTTTTTTTTTTTTGAGTTGGAGTCTCACTCTGTCTCCCAGACTGGAGTGCAGTGGCCACTCACGGCCACCACAGCCTCAACCTGCTGGGCTCCGGCGATCCTTCTGCCTCAGCCTTCTGAGTAGTTGGAATTATAGGCACGCACTACCACGCCCGGCTAATCTTTTGATTTATTGTAGAGATGAGGTCTTGCTTGCCCAGGCGGGTCTCGAACCTGCAGGCTCAGGCAATCCACTCACCTCAGCCTCCCAAAGGCATAGGATTACAGGCTGAGCCACCGAGACCGGCTGAATTTTTAAATTTTTGTCTTGATTTCCATGTTGAACCCAAAGTTGCTCAGCAGCTTGTTGTTTAGTTGTCTTTTTGTGTTTGGGGGGATCTAGTTGATGGTGAAATTTTTTTCCCACTGTGATCTAATAAGATGCATGGTATTATTTTGAAATTTGTTCATACTTGATTTATGTCTTAGAATGTGATCAGTTTGGGAGTATATTCCATATGCTGATGGGTAGAATGTATACTCTGTAGATGTTGGGTGGAGTGTTCCTTAGACGTCTAGTAAATCCGTTTTATCATAGTTGACTTAAGATTTTGGATCTCCTTGTTGGTTTTTTGTTTTGTTTTTGCTGAGATTATCTGTTTAGAACTGTTAGTGGGTTATTTAGGTCTCCAATTATAATTGTGTGAGAGTCAATGATATCTCCTAGTTTACTTAGCAGTTGTCTTATAAAACCTGATTCTCCTATGTTGGGTGCATATATGTTTAAGATGGATATTTCTTGGTAGTGGATCATTTTCTGTTCTTTTTAATATTTGAAGGTTTGAAACTTGCTGTGTCTGATATCAGAATTGCTACTCCTGCTTTCTTCTGTATTCCATTTGCCTGAAACACTGTTTTCTAGCCTGCAACTTTGAGCCTCTGGGTATCCTTTGCAAATCGGCTTCCTGGATGTAGAAGTCTGTTGGATTGTGTTTCTTTATCCAGTTTGCATGCGATGTCTCTTCAGTGGCACATTTAGTCCATTCACATTCAAATTGATTATTGAAATGTGAGAGTTCATCCTGTCATAGGGCTTTTGGGGAATTGTTTTGTTTCTCTTTTTTTCTTTATTTTATTGTAAAGATGTGGGGTACATGTAAGGATTAGGTACATAAACAGTGAATGTGCAGGTGAAGTCTGGACCTTCAACTGGTCCTCAGTTCCCCTGGTTTGAGATCAGGTACACTTAGTGATGTTTTGTTTCCCCATCTACCCTGACCGTGCCCTTCTACTTCCAATCTCATTTTTGTAGTATTGTGATGAATGTTAGGACCCACTTATATTTGAGAACATGTGGTATCCAGTTTTTTGTTTCTGTGATAGGTCACTTAGTATGATTGACTCTAAATCCATCAAAGTTGCTGAGATGTCTGTAATTTTGTCCTTCTTTATGACTGTGGAATACTTCACTGTGTATATGTACCACATTTTCTTTATCTAGCTTACTATTGATGGGAAAGAGGATTGATTCCATGTTTTTGCCATGGTTAAAGTGCAGCAATGGACACGTGTGCACAAGTATCTTTTTCATAGAATGATTTCAGGTCTTCCAGATATTTTCCCAGAAAGGGGGATTGCTGGGTCATGTGGAAGGTCAATATTCAGTTATTTTAAAGATCGCCACACTATTTTCCATAGAGGTTCAACTAATCTGCACTTCCACCAACTGTGTAGAAGTGCCCCCTTTTCTCTTCATCCTCACCAGCATCACTAGATTTTTGATTTATTGATAATAGCCATCCTTACTGGAGTTAGGTGGCATTGCAATGCAGTTTTGATTTAAATTTATCTGATGTTTAGTAAGGCTGCACATTTTTACATGTATCTGGTGGCTGTCTGTATGTCTTCTTTTGAGAAATGTCTATTCATATATTGTGCCCACTTTTTAATAGAGCTGCTTGCTTTTGTTTCTTTCAGCTCATATGTCTCCTTGTAGATCCTGCATGTTAGGCCATTGTCAGATATAGAGTTAGCAAATATTTTTTTCCCATTCTGTGGGTTGTCTCCCAACTCTCTTGAGGGTTTCTTTTGCTGTGCAAAAGCTTTTCAATTCAATGAGGTCCACTTGTGTATCTTATCTCATATGTCATGGATTTTGGGGGTTATGATCAGGAATTAGTTGCCTATTCCAATTTTTATAAGGGGGTCTCCTACATTTTCTTATAAGATTCTTATAGTTTTGAGGTTTTACATTTAGGACTTTGATCCATCTGGAGTTGATTTTTCTGTATGGTTATAGGAAAGTATCCAGTTTCATTCTGTTTCATGCAGTCAGCCAGTTTTCCCAGCACCATCTGCTAAATGAGATCTCTTCCCAGTGGTTGTTTATTGATGGCTTTGTCAAAGATGAGTTGGTTGCAAGATTGAGCTTTTGTTTCTGGAATCTCTCTCCTGTTCCATTGGTTTATATGCCTGTTTATGCACCAATACCAGACTGTTTTGGTATTGTAGCATTAGAGTAAGGTTTAAAGTCTGAAAATCTGATACTTCCTGCTTTTTTTCTTTTGCTGAGAATTGTTTTGGCTATTTGTGTCCTTTTGTTCCCATATGAATTTCTCTATTGTTTCCAGGTCTTAGAAAAAAT
>JAPVLO010004657.1:0-14072 GCA_027257055.1 Cephalopachus bancanus | reverse complement strand
GGACACCAGGATGGAAATGCCGGGTGGTGCTCCCCTCCATGTGCCATGTCTTTCTACCCAGTTTTCAGAGCTTTCCTACTTTCTCCTTTTTCTTGCTATAATAAAGGCTGTGATTTTCTCCTCCCTTTATGATACCTTACATCCAAGCCTTCTTTATTGGCACCAATGTAAGTTAGAAAATGTGTTTAGCTTCAAGTAATTAGGAACTGGAAATAAACCAAGAATTTAGTTCTACAATATCATCTGAGACCCACACCCCTCTGTCTTATGACTTCTCTATCCTTTGTGACCTCCTCCTTTTGCAAAGTCACTTCATGGTGCAAAATGGCTGCCAGAACTCCACCTATATGTCCATCTTCCCTGCAGGAAGTAGAAGGAAGTCAGGAAAAAGAACATGCCTCTCAGCTGAGTCAGCCATCTTTAAGTAATCTCTTGGGAGCCTCACCTAATGATTTCTTCCAGGACATCACTAACTTGCAAAGAAGGTTGAGAAATGTAGTCTTTCCCTTCAGTATATTGTTGCCCCAAATAAAATCAGGGAATTGGTTGGGTAGAAGAGGAGAAAGAATACTGAAAGGTGGTTAGTAATCTGTGCATCAGCATCTGTCAGTATATCATTGAGTCAGTTGTTTATTGAGTACTGACTCTGGGCTGAGGGGGGACACATAAAAAATATGACACATCTCCCAAACTGCCTCATCCACTAGAGCTTACAATTTATTTAAGGGGCAAAATATGTGGAAAAATTAGAAGGGAATTTAGTGCTAATCTAAATGGGACTCAGAGAAGACAGAGGAACCAAAATCCTCAGGCAAGATTTCTGGCTTTATGTAAGGTTTGATCAGTGTTCAGTAAGAGAATTTTCCAAGAGGAATAAATAACACAAGTAAAGCACAGAGGAAGAAATGATCTGGGTGGCTGAGGATGAGTGTCTTGGTCTCACTAACTGCACAGAGAGTATGGTTTAGAGCAGTGCAGAAGCTAAGATGATGGGTGAAAGGCGGTGGTTTGTGGAGCATACTGAACCATGACATGTGCCTGGCCTTGGGGAACCAAATGGGGATGACTGTACGTTCTTGGGCAGGGTATTATTAATAATAGGTGAAAGTGGCATTTTAGGGAGACTTTTGGTAGCAAATAGGAATAAGTCGAGAGGCCGGAGTTAATAAATGAGTACAGTGCGGATTAATATAGACCTTGTGTTAGAAACCAGTGGAAATAGAAAGGAAATGGCAAATCTGAAAGATGTTTAAAAGAAAAATCTGTGGGGAATAATAAAGGGAATGGAAGGAAAGAAAAAAAGTAGAGGATGGTTCTGAAGGTTCTAGTCTGGCTGACAGTGGAGCCTTTGCCTCCAGGTGATAGCTGTGAATTCTGAAGGACTTTGTATATTTTGTGGAGGAAGAAACTGTAAAGAATGGACAGAAGACACACATATAACAAAAGTTATAAGTAATTCTTGTAGAATTGAAAGCCCCAGGTTATTCCACACGTGTTGAGACCTGAATTATGCTTTTGTGTTTAGCTATGTGTATTTTCCAGTTAGAGAATTTTACCCAGTATATTTTTTAAAGAAGGTTAATGTCTTCATGGGAGAAACAACTGATATTTTTGAAATCCTTATATATTACATATAATAGACAAACTAAAGGCATGTTGTTACTTTGATCATATTTTTAAAAACTCAAAGCCTCCTGTGTTGATTCTTCATTAAAAAGAGTAAAGGAATTTTCAATTACTCAAAGTTTAAAAAGGAAAATAGTTAACATTTTAGTGCTTGCTTTGTGTCAAACATATTGCCATACATGTTTTCATTTTGTCCTTCAATTTGCTTACTTTTAGACTCAAGTGCATAAATGCTTGTCCTCAGTTACACAGCTAAGTGGTAGAACCAGCATTCAAACCCCAAAATGCTAGCATCACAGTCCCATTCTTTTCTGTGTTATCCCTCTTGTTTTCAGTTCTTCCTCCCTTCTTTCTGGTTCACCACATATCAGATCTATTGAAAAATTATTCTTCTGTGATTTTTGGAAGTCACAGCTTATTGAAATTCAGAAAGACTGAGAAACTTGTGTGTTACATAATTCTAATTTATAATCTTAAATGGGAAAACTTCTTGATAGCAACATTTGGTTGTTCAAAGCCTGATCTAAGGAAATCAATGTTATCAAGCCATTTGAAGGACAATATACTTAAGAAAGTTTATATGAGTAAAGTCTGTCCAAAACAAACTGATTCTTCTACTCTTATTAGAGGAATTTGCTCAGGTTACCCATTTGGAGAACTGTTTTTTATTTCTTTCTTTTCTTTTTTTTCTTTTTTTTCTTTTTTGGTGAGAACACTGAAATCTTTGGTAAATAAAAGATAATTCCAAGTAGGAATAACATAACAGTTATTTTGCTTCAGAAACAATCTCATTCCAAAAGATAAAGACAAATAAATATATTCATGGTTGAAATAAACTCTTCTGTTTGTTTTCTGTTGAACAGTCTCTACCCTCTAATCACACTGAAGGCTTGACTCTCATGGGTTTTCCCAGTGACATCTGTGATAATGATTTGATAAGAATAATATTGTGTTCTTTAAAAAAGAAAAAGTTCTTGCTTTTATTTTTGACCATGAGTTCAGGTCTACTCTGAGATATGACAATGAAGCCTACGAATGAATGTTCTTGTGGAGTTAGTTCTGTGAGCCCTAGTTTCCCTCTGGAAGGCTACCTTCTCCACTGCTGCCGTGGGAAAATGTAGGCTTGAGTTGTCTCTTTCCCCTCAAGTCACAGTCCATTTCTCCCTAACTTTTGACCACCTCCCAGAAGTGAACTACAGTCCTGCAACAGTTTTGCCAATGATGGAGATCACGGTCCCCAACCCTTCAGCCAAGGACCCGTAGTAGTCCATGCCCTGTTAGGAACTGGGCCGCACAGCAGGTGAGTGGTGGGGGAGGGGGTGAAGCTTCATCTGTATTTATACCTGCTCCCTGTCTCTAGCATCAGCACCTGAGCTCTGCCTCCTGTCAGATCAGCAGCGGAATTAGATTCTCACAGAAGCACAAACCCAACTGTAAACTGTGCATGTGAGGGATCTAGGGGTGCGAGCTCTTTGTGAAAATCTAATGCCTGATGATCCGAGGTGGAGCTCAGGCAGTGATGCTAGCGCTGGGGACAGCTGCAAATACAGATTATCATTAGCGGAGAGATTTGACCACACAGAGACCATAATAAATCAATTGCTTGTAGACTCCAATCAAAAACCTATCAGTGAGTGGCAAGTGACAATGTAATAATGATAGAAATAAAGTACACAATAAATGTAATGTGCTTGAAACATACCAAAACACCACCACCCTGCCCTACCCTGATCTGTACAAAAATTGTCTTCCATGAAGCTAGTCCCTGATGCCAAAAGTGTTGGGGACTGCTGCCATAAAGTTATATATGGTATTTTTGCTGTACCTTTTCTATGTTTAGATATGTTTAGATACGCAAATACTTAACCATTGTGTTACAGTTTCCTACAGTGTTCAGTACAGCAACAAGCTGTATAGGTCTGTGGCCCAGGAGCTATACTATATGGCCTAGTGTGTAATAGGTGCTACTATCTAGGTTTGTCTCAGTGCATGCATGATGTTTGTACAACCAAATCACCTAACATATTTCTCAGAACATAAACTCCTCATTAAGGGATACATGACTGTGATCCATCTGAATCTCTAGAGTACACTTCTCCTTTTGCATTGGACTTTTTTCTTCCAGTTATATTTGTCACCATTTGACTAGATTCAAGGATAGACTGGGGAATTAATTTCAGATATGTTAAAATAACTTTTCAGGGTGAAAGGATGTCATTTAGTGTTATAGTGTGGTCTTTTCCTAAGTTGAACTATAGGAAAGTTAATTTAGTCCCCTTTGTCCAATATTTAAGTCCAATATTTATGGAGATGATTTACCAACCAAAATAAAAGTCCATTATTTAAATGAAACTGACTCTTTATATTCCTGGTTCTGTGTTCCCCAGAAACAATACCTGCCTCGTAATAGATACTGAATGCTTTTTGAATTCCCCTTAGAATACACAAATGCAAATGTAATTTGTTTCTGAAATTTGGTTTAGAGATGAGTTATGTGTATTAATACTATGAGGATTTGTAATACAATTTGTCAGTGTAATTTGAATGAGAGCCTCTCATGGTTGACTGTAAATGACTTTAATTACGGTTTAATAACCTTCATATGGAAAATGGTAAATAATTGTTAAATAAGTGTTCTTGGATAAACTTCCATTGACTCCTGTAAAAAACATCAAATAAAAATATAATATATAATAGTAATTATGTAGATTAAAGAACTTCATTAAGCCAAATGCTTTTGGCAGACTGTAGAATGCATGCTCCACATCAAGTAGGGTGTTGAACAAGATAATGATGCTAACTTGTAACAACTTGAAATTTCCAATTAAGAGGCTAGTAGATGTACCGATATCATGTACTTAACTAAGTAAAACCTTTACTAAAAAGGGAAAAGTGTAGTTATACTGTGGACTACTAAGAAATACACAAGACTTCCCACTCAATAATTCTGAAGATAAGATTATCTTTTCACATTACCATGAACAGGATGTTAGCTATTGTGCCAAATAATATCTCCCTGATACTGTAGCCTAGACTTTTAGGCAAGTAATGTAAATTGCTTCTAATAATTATATTTTCCCATTTTCCCACCTCCCTGAAATTTACTTTCTCCCTTCTCTAAAATTGATTTTTTTTTTGTAGAGCAGTCCATCTTTCTGGGGTGCCAGACTTGTATTCTGACATCCTGTTCTGCACACCACAGCCATATTACTTCACGTAGGCTACAGCTCAGCAAAACAGACTGTATGATCATGTTCTGTAAGTCCATATTATGACCCTGATTTATTTAGCAAAAGATGCGCAATTTTAGTGGAAGCTAGGTGGCCACCCAAAGGAGGAGCAGTGAGTCTCAGTGTGGCTTCACAAAGACCCCAACAAGGTCATGCAGCTGCCAGTACCAGTATTTGAGAAGATACTGTTGTGCTGTACTACAGCTTTTTATAATATGTACTTATTTTATTCTTTCAGAAAAAGGTGGAAAATATGTATACATATCTGGGCTCTCCTTTTCTCCAGCTGAACTCCACATCAGCAAGTCCATATTGTCACCCAGAGGAGGGAAAACTGAGGGAGGACCCTGACAGCTGTGAGCACTTTGCCGATCTCTGGCCATCTCCATTTCCTTTGAAATAAATAGCAAGATTCATTTTTCTGCTATTGCCCTATCTCCCCTTTTTCTTAACTACCAAACTTTTTGATAGAGAATACTACATTTACTGTCTACATCCATTTTCTCTGCCACCTGCCCATTTCCTTAGCCAGGTACCCTGACACCACCTACAACATTACTGAGCCTGCCTCTCAACCATGGGCTCGTGGAGTGCTTCAGTGTTTCAGAGCCTGGAGGTCAACGCTCGGGTCCCTCATCTTCATTACATAATACTTCCCTGTTCGCTATCAGTACATCTGTGTGGGACACCTACAGACTCTATTTGTCTGAGAATATACATGAAATGCAACAATATCCTTATGGGCCCAATTCTAAAGCTATCAAGCTGGCAAATAACAATGTGAATTTAAGGAAGCATTATCTACTGTTTACAAGACAATATTTTTTTTTTTTTTTTTTTTTTGAGACAGAGTCTCACTTTGTTGCCCAGGCTAGAGTGAGTGCCGTGGCGTCAGCCTAGCTCACAGCAACCTCAAACTCTGGGCTCGAGTGATCCTCCTGCCTCAGCCTCCAGGTAGCTGGGACTACAGGCATGCGCCACCATGCCTGGCTAATTTTTTATATATATATCAGTTGGCCAATTAATTTCTTTCTATTTATAGTAGAGACGGGGTCTCGCTCTTGCTCAGGCTGGTTTTGAACTCCTGACCTTGAGCAATCCGCCCGCCTCGGCCTCCCAAGAGCTAGGATTACAGGCTACAAGACAATATTTTGAACAGAGGTGCACTAATACATCATAAGAAGACTATTGTGCTTTCCTATATGATTCATGGCTAGAACCAACTTGAGTCATAACAAATGCCGACAATGTCCTGACTGGTCCACATTTTCTACACCTGATGCTTACTAGCAACTAATAGAAGTAGCAACTCACTTTGACGGCAGTTGATCCATTCAATAACACAACAGTTTCTTAACAAAAGCACTCCAGATTTTATACTAAATACTACCAAATTATGACTTTCTAGATAACTAGAGCCACACATTCTGTATATGCATTAGCTTTCTTTGCTCCAAGCATTGTACAGTGGTATCAGAATATGGTCAAATACGGAGATGAGTTAGATTCAGTTTTGACAATAGCAGCGGACTGTTTACTCTGTGAAAGATGTTTGGGCTGACTCTGAAGAGGAACCAAAGGTAAGGTAAGATGAATTCCCTGCCCTCAAGGAGCTCAGAGTCAAGCAGTAGAAATAAGACAAGTGCTCAGGCACCATAGTTGAAGGAAGAGGATGTTGAGTTCCACTTGGGCAGAGAGGGCCCATCCCACAGGAGGGACCCCACTCTAAGCCCACACAGGAGAAGCAGATCCTCTGAGAAAGAAGACTGAGAAAAAGCCAATAGACTTGCCATCTATGAACACAACTGTTATTTTAGAAAAGCTCTATTGAAAAAAGGATATTTTTATCTGAAATATCTGCAATATCAGAAATCTCTCTGAACATGTTACATTTTTTTATTTTAGCGTATTATGGGGGTACAAGTGTTAAGGTTACATATATTGCCCATGCCCCCCTCCCCCCTCGAGTCAGAGCTTCAAGCGTGACCATCCCCAAACGTTGCACATCTCACTCATTGTGCCTGTTACATTTTAACAAATACTAAGTCACTGAGTTTTGAGTTCTTATTTAGAAGATACTACAGTTCTTGTATGTTTGTAAAAGAAATGAATTGTGTCATTTGTGTTTTTTGGAGAGTGCCTTTTCTGCGGGCTAAATGTTTGTGTTAAGACTTCCCTACCTCTTGGCATTGTGTCTCTTGGAGGCTTTATGACCAAAGAAAGGTTTCTGCAGCCAAGGCAGGGGCCCTATGGGAGAAAAATACCTTGTGTTTCCCTGCAGGAGGTCTAGCTCTCTCAGACAAGTTTAATAGCCATTCATGCACTGAGAAGATCTTATCTCGTGTCTATTGGTTCAGGGTCACTTGCTGGCTCACATTATATTGAAATGTGGGCAGAGAGAGGGAGTAATTTGTTAATGTCATGTACGATGAACTTGGTTAGAAAGGGAAGTGTACCCGCTTTATAATAACACAAGTGTTTCCTTGCTAATCCCTTGGCAGGTTCATTATCTGTGCAGCCCCGGGCAATGGTTAGCCTATCGTGAAAGTGAAATTTAACCCTCAGCATGAAATTAATCTTCAAAGACTTATGTCTGCTCAGTCTAGAAATAATACATTCTAAGTGATTTTATAATCCCTGACTTTCTTTATGCATAGGTGCTAAATTGTTATTGAGATGTTATAGAGCATGCTAGGAAATTGATTTTTTGTTTACTCAAGAAAACTGGACAAATCTACAAGAACAAAGAGTCTGATTTCCCAGCTTAAGTTTGCAATTGTAAAGCTGACATGGTGGGATGACTATTTTTTAAGCATTAGTAGGGTTACCATTTGTTGGTGATCATACTCATGGTTGTTCTATGCTTTACCTAATTTATATAAGAAAGAATTGTTTTTTAAATGTCACTTGACAAGAAAGCTCTGTCATTCTAGCCTGTTGACATTCGACATGGAAAAATTGGGAAGAACCAAGAGAATGCCAAAGGAGTGTGAATGGTTCCTTGTACAGTCAGGAAACCTTTAACAAGAGTAAAAGGAAGTGAGGCTGTGTCCTTTTCCTGTTTCACAAGACAGGGCTTTATTCTCAGTCTTTTTCTTGTATCTTGCTTTCCAAGGTGTATGGGCAGTTAAGGAGGGAGAAGAAAGAGAGGTTAGGATTGAGAAGGAGGTGGAAGGGAGCCAGTATTTACTGAGAAATAAACATACCAAGCATTTTACACACATTGTCTCATTTAATCCTGGCTGCAAATGGCAAAGTAAGTATCACTTTTCCATATAAAGAAACAGAAAGGTTTAAATTTCCTGTCCAAGTTCATGCAGTGGGTAAGTGGCAGAGCCAGGATTTGAACCCAGATCTGTTGGACTCTAAAGCCTTCCTTTTTCCACCATCTCCCAGAACCTGATCCTAAGAAAAGATAAAAAGATTTGGAAAATTAATGAATCTTTTTCCCCTCAATACACAAGAAATCCTTAGTTAACCTAGTTGCAGTTTAGAATATAAATATTCTTCTGTGGTAATTGTGTTTTGTTTTTGTGTATCATGATGACTTATTTTTAATATAATCCTAGGTTGTTATTAGTTCCCTGCACAGCATTATATAAAATTAGTCTATATATTCATTCACAGTACTTGAATAAATGATTGTGAGAAATAAGCCAAAGGCTCAGTGGTAGAAGATAGATGTATACTAGAATTTATAGAATTTTTATTTCTAGATATTTCAAAGAATCAAGGATCTCCTGAATTTGGTAAACATATTCAATTTTCTATTTTAATCCAGTAGATGCCACTTCCTAGAGTCTACTACTGCTTTGCTACCTACTTCACACAATTTTAATGATTTTTCAGTAAGGCAAGTTGGAGTTCTAAAGAAGCACAAATGTACCTGCATGTATCTTACCTTGTCAAGTCTCTTATCAAATTTGCGTTCTAGGTTTTGGTTTTCTCATGCCGGTCTATTTTAACATCCTTTTTACTATTGCTTCCTGTTGGTTGACATAGCCTGTCACTCTACAGGGAGAGGAAATTAAATTGGTCTGCACAATTTTCTCCTTACAGAGCCAAGTTCAATGGAAGCCAATACCCTTTCCTAAGTAGATATAAATCAACTATTGAAAATTTACTTTCATTTCTGCCTATTATTTAGGATGTTGACTTCTTTTTGACTCTACATATATGTTTTTTCTAACTTCTAGAACATTCCTCCTAAGTTTTCAAAAATCCTGTTTATTTCTTGGAGAAAGGTTATCAGCCCTTACGGAGGTACACCTATCTCCTTTTAAAACTCTCTAACAGAGCCCTTTCCTGTGCTGGCTTAACTTCCCACCCACCCATGAAACACCTTGCTAGCTGCCCAGAGGCCGCCCTTCCTGGCATCACAAGTGAACTGCTTCGAATTAGTTTTCTCCATTTAACCCCATCTACTCTCACGTCCATCCGCTCAGTTCATATATCCTGTCTCCTTTAAGCGTTTGTTTTTTTTCTGTGTGTGTGTGTATATATATATATATATATATGTATATATATATATAATTTATTTTTAATAGTACTGTGTGTTTTCTTTGAATTCCCTTCCCATTACCTCTGATTTTAAACTTCCTTGTGTATCCTTTTTTTGGTATCATGAATACGTAGTGTAGTTTGCTATGCACTTTATGTTATAGATGGGCTGAAAAAGTAACTCTAATGAACTTATATGGAAGTTTTACATCTTAATGAACGTCATAATTTTTTCTACTTTTAAGCAAAGTGAATTTAAACATGATAAATGATTAGCATTTATTTTAGTGAAGTGAAAATAGATTCTGATCAAATATTCTTTATTGTTTAATCACACAAAAAAGTGGATCCACTTTGTTGTCTGGGGTTTGTTTGGTCACTGTAGAGAGTGCCACAAGATGTTCCTTTGAAGTGATAATTTTCACAAGGGTAGAAACAGTCATTTATAGTGTTTAAAAAAATAATCTTAAAAAGGCATAAAGCTGCAAACAGGCAATAAAATTTTGTTGCCAGAGTAGATTCTTTTGAGTACCCAAGAATGTTTTCCTGTTGGCATTTGTTTATAACCTTGTTTGTTTTTCTAAAATTACTTCCAAATTGTCAGCCTGCAGAAAAGCGTAAAAAGGTTGTAATAATCACACTTCAGATCGTTAAGTTAATACAGAATATTATGGAAAATTGTTTTAACTCTTGAAAATCCCTCTACAACTATAAAAGTGCAAATGAGATTGTCCCTGCTGTTTTAGTCAGGCCTGTGAGCCTCAAAGCAATAGGGTATTTATAAGAAATTCCAGACATAGCAGTGCTGCCATGATCCATATGACCCAAACTTTCCAGTTTTGGTCTCTTGTCCTGTCTAAGGAAAAAACAAAGAGGCATAAAATTTATCTTGGAAGATCTCAGATCCCTGTTATGACTCATTATAACAAAGATATATGTTTTATTTTGTAGAATCTTTAAGTTGATTTGGAAGAAAAAAAGCACTTTTTGATTTTCACTACACTCTGGTGATTTTTAAGTCACTGTCTTTCCCCATAAACAGCTCCAGCCTTTCTCTAGCACTGTCCTGAGAAACTGGCTATTTCTGTCTTCCAGTAAGGGATCTGGTTTTCCTGAAGACCATATTGACAATCCCTTATGTTTGGAAGATTCTATTTCATTTTTATCAAACTAAAAAAGACAGACATGGAAATGACTGGAAGATATCTGTGTATTGATCTGCCTCACGTTTTATACTTGGAATAGATTGCACTGATCTTTTCAGCTGTGACTCAAATAACTTGACTCAAATAGCTTGAAGGAAAAGAATGTTGTGTATTTAAGAGTCTTTTCAATGTTCCTAATTTGGTTTGAAATTTAATTCGGTAGATTCCATTTTGGATTTCTCAGGAAATATTTGCTAGCCTAATAGGCACTGTATTTTTATAGTAAGGATTGATGCATCTCACAAAAGGTTGTCTGAGGAGAGGAACACCAAAGGTGGCAGTTTGATCTTTTTCAATTCAAAACTAGCATAATAAAATTACCTTGTTATAGAACCTTGTTTTGCTTTAAACCTACATAAATCATTGAAGTAAGGAGGGACTATATAATTAGTAACACCAGGTTTATATGAAGAGAACTGATTTTGAAATTCAGAATATTTTCCTTACTTATGCCTACTCTATGTAATAGAAATGTCTACCCAACACTCTGATAATGCTGCATATATTTGGGTACAGCTATATGCATAAAACTAGCTAGCATTTTAGCCTTAAATATTAGCTTTTAAGCCAGAGCTTTCCAGTAGAAATATAATGTGAGTCATACATATAATTTTGCTAATAGCCATATCTTGAAAAGTAAAAAGTACTGCCCACTACAATACATGTTACAGGATGTGATGGTTAAAGTGAAATGTAGTCCTAGCAAAATAATGAAGTAATGTTTAATGGAAACAGTTTTATCCTTCTTTAGTTCTTAAATTTAATCTAAATTAGTTAAAATAAAATAAAGTAAATCTATTGTCTCAGCTGCACTCGCCACCCTTGAATGGCTCTATAGCCACATGTGGTCAATGGCTACCATATTGGACAGCGCAGTTTTAAGCCTTTGTGGATTTTACTCAAAGCCCCAGTGCTGTGTTAGTGTTCTTTTTGTATGTAGTCATTGTTTAGGAAAAACACGATAAAACGAAGATTAATTTCTTTCTATAGATCTACTTTCTAGTCAATAAAATGCTTTTATGCTGGACTGATTTCTAAGCACACCTATTTGCCTGATTTAGCTATGTACATGTGTTGCTGGGTGGTTTGGTGAGGTATAGGGGAGTGGAGGAGAGGGGAAACTGGGGCCATTTGATCAACCTATGACTTTGAAAACAGCCCATCTGCCACTTTGAATCCCATCATGAAGTCCTAGTAAATCTAAGCTTTTGCTTATATCCCATGTCATGAAACTGATGATATGGGATATTGAAGAGGGGGTGATGTGGGTTTTCCCAAGTGTGGGGAAGGGCAGTGGTAGTACTCTTTTAAGAATAATTTGGAAAAAATAAGTACCTTGCAATATCAACCTTATGGCAGCTTACATAAACCATGCCACTTTAAAACTAAGTAGAGTGAAAATATATTTTCTCCCATTCTCTTTTATCTGGGGAGGAATATGAGTGCTCTCTAGTTCCCCTTTCCTGAATAAGAAAAAGAACACATTTGTCATCACCAAAGACTTACTGGCATACTAGGTTATGATTTAGAGAAAAAATAAGCCCTTAAAATAGAATTTTGGATTCTGTACCTGGATATTCACACACTATTTATTAACATCATAATTAGACAACTTTCTGGACCCTCCCAGCTCCCCTGTGTGAGGCACTTTTCACACTGAATGGAAGTGGTGGATGTGTGGAGTAATAACAATTTCTCAATCAGTTGGGTGCTTATGTAATATCTTTCTCTGGGAACTAATGACAGTAAGAAGAATGTGAATGATCTTAAAAAATATGATAGAGAAAATCGTGATTAGTTCTTTGGATAAAAATACAGCATGATATATCCGATGAATTTGTTTTGGTACAAAGATTTTTTTCCCCTAAGAAATAATGTGGCAATAACAGGATTCTGTGGTTATTTCTACTTTTTCCCTTTTGTTTTACATTTTTAAATGTGAAGACTTGGATTTAAATAGTGTTGCACTAGAGAAATATGTGCTAATCACAATGCACATTCCTGTAAAAAGCAATAATCAGCTCACTCAGTGGTGAAGTAGTCCATTAGAAAAAAGTGCAGCAGCAGACAACATCAATAATATAGCTGAAAAAGAATGAGAAGAAGAGAGAATTTTACCAGAAAATATGAAAGTATACTTTTCGTAACTATGTTTTGATGGTAGCTGCAGACATCTCCTTTTTGGCAAGCAGCCACCACTCAGCCTCTGCTGAAGAAGCAGGCTTGAGGGCCATGTTGTACTATGTCTCCATCCTCTGGACATGACTAAGCCAACCAGTATTAGACAGCTGACCCAAGGACAACCCCCTAGAGAATTTTAACTGCAATATGGTTTTGTAGTGAGAGAACCAACAGGAAGCAGATGGCACTCTCAAAGTAGGATAATTTGAAGAAGATTTATATCTGGATTAATTACAAGGCTATGGGCAGGGTGTAAGGAAACTGCAAGGAATAACTCAGATCCTGGTGCTACCAGAAGCAGGAGGTAGAGCTGTCACTACTCTATGGGCATGAATAAAGGAAAAGGTGACCAAACACCTCACAGATGAAAGCCATGCAGAGAAGACTTCGTGACAGGAGCAGTGACTCCCTGTTAATATGTTGAGACAGCAAAACCCGAGGAAGCTGTGGAGGAAGGGACCAGATGAATGAATATCCCAGCCTCCTTGTCCTCCCTCCCTCCTGTCACTTGCTGGGTTCCTCACTGATCAAATCCAACTGGAAGTCAGATAACACAGGAGGTGTTGGATGCAATCACCTCTCAGGGCAAGAAACAGAGTAGACAAGGGTGGAGAGTAGATCCAAAGGAAATGTAGATCAGCAGAGACATGTTTGGCACACATTGGTGGCAGAGAGAAGTAAATGGTGGGCACTAGGTTTGTGTCATGCTACACCAGGGCTAGCGCTAGCCTATCAAAACCAGTGCTGTAAGGGAATAGGAAAGCTTGGGCAATAGGAGGAACCAGTCTTAAAGAGGACACATAAACAGGGAAGAGACACAACACAATGTCAATCTTCATGTCCGTCAAGGCAAACCTAGTGCAGCAACAAATAAAACTTAAATTTCATCAACTCCACCTACAGAAGTACAACCATTCATACAGTTGTCCAGTGCAGGTGTTCCTGGATGGCAGGAGGTTTTCTCAGTGTGTGATTTAGGGACAGACTCCCTCCATCTTGTAACTCTGCACCTGCTAGAGTTTTGGAGTCTTCTGCTTCACCATGCAGGTGCTACAGTCTTGATGTGAGATGTATCTTGCAGGTGACACAGGAAAGAGGATGAAGAAGTGCCACTCCTTAAAAGCCTCAGTGGGGAAATGACACACATTGCTTCTGCTTTTATTCTATTGAAAAGAGCTAGTCACATGAAAATACACCCGGATGCACAGGGAGCTGGGATGTAACATTTGACTGGGTAGATGTTTCCTTGTATCAACTTCACAGGACAATGAAAGGGGCAGGAGGTTTAGTGGACAGTGGACAGTGCTCACTTCTGCTGTAGTCCCCGAGG
>JAPVLO010004656.1:0-44131 GCA_027257055.1 Cephalopachus bancanus | reverse complement strand
TTTAATATTTTTGTTTCCACGGTGGAAATATCCCTGCTTGATTCATAGTCCTCCGAAGTACAGAGGTGAATTCCTGGAGGGTGAGTTAGGTACTTTGGACAGGGAAGCTGAGGTCAAGGCTTGTTGGTGACTCTGCTGCCTTCAAGTGATAGGGGAGGTTGTAAAAATATTTTTGTATTTCTGGTCATCAGTTTCCACATCAGGAAAATCACGTTATTGTTCTAGTTCTCCAAGGTCACTATCTGCTCAATTTTCTCTGATTTCATTGGGGACTGAGATGTGTGTTCAGTGTGACTTGGGATGTGCAGCTGAGAACTAACCCTGGTCCTTACACTGTGTGTCTTTTGTAGGAGCCTGAGCTAAGTCCATATCCTGAAAACCTAGCACAGAGGGGAAAATGAAAGGAAAAAAGTCAGCAGGTTTGGGGATGAGCAGAAACCACAAAGGACAAGATAATGGTGGAGCAGATAAAACCCCCAGAAGGTGAGAATTATAATTTTGTATTATTTTATACTCTACTTATAGATCCAGTAGCTAAGGTAGAAGGGATAAAGCAACTTTGAAGTATAAAGTGAGAATGTAGGGGGGTCTGAGACTAAAATTCTGGCTCAAGATTCTCAATATTTACTGAATTGTATGCATTCCATGAATGACTGCAGAATAATTATAATTAATAACTATGGATTATGAATAATAATAACTGAATAATTACTGCGATTACTTGTATTAGCAATGCTCAAAACTCATCCCTATGTGACTTCAAGTAAGCCTTGTAAATTTGTATATCTTCAGTTTCATTCTTTTTAGATGAAATTTGACCAAGTTTTCTTTCTGCAACAGAATGTCAGGTCATACACTCATCAAAAAAGAGATTTCTTGAAAGCCTTTGGTATATCTTAAAAACTAATATCTTTATACAGTGTAGTTTGAGAATGGCGAGGGCTGCCGAGAGACTCGATTTCTAACATGAATAAACCAGTCCTCCTTCCTTCACTTGCACATGCATGCTTGGTAGCTCATGATCACACCCATGGCACCATCAACACCAGCAAGTCCAGCAACTAAACTGAAGTGACCTGGGCTGCAGGACTGTCTCCAAGTCTCAGACTCAAAAAACCTGGTTGGGAATGGAAACTTTGAATATGAAGAGGTATTTGGGGAATTACCATCCCCTGCTTGTGTGTCCCTGTCACCTTAGCCGCCTCTTCTACTGCACATACACTCTACAGATCACCAGCCACCCAGACCCATTATCTTGACCTTGCTGTGTTCTCTTAGTGGAGTACAGCCATGGGGTAGGCCCACTCAAAAAAACCTATCAAGCAATATGTATAAAACTGCCCATTGGCCTGTTCTTTTCAATATATGGGGGAGCTAGCGGAAAATCAGTAAATGACTTCAGTTTTACAAGACTTCCCAAAATAGATGGCAACTGAATGTTTTCAGGAGATACACATACATGATTTTGATCATTTTATAACTTGAAAAGAGCTCTTTGGGGACTAGAATGGCACCCATAACTGACAATGTGAAATGTAGTATTGAGTGACATTCAAAACAATCCAACCCATACATAGAAGAGCCGCTTAGGACATAGGATGCCAGACTGGACTTAGGTTGAAGGAAAATTCATCATGCTGACCCAGTAAGGGGAAAGAAGCCAATGTAACAATGGGATACAGCAGAAAGAATATTGAGACAGGACAAAAACATTTTTTAAAATGAATTACTTATTTACTTAGTGTTATACACTGATTTTAGTCCTATACTGTTTCGTGAACACAGAAAAACTGCAGAAGACCCAGAGAAGAACATGTAGGTCATGTAGAAGTTTCATATTTCACTTGCAGAAAAATCTTAAGATCTGTTTTAATTTGAAGAGATGGTGGGGTGACTTGATAACAACCACTAATTAAATCAAACCTTTTGGGAAACAATTTCTACCTTGATTTTATACAAAGGGAAGAACAATGAGACATATATTAGATGAACTAGGAAATAGATAGGTCTGTGGTATTATCCCATGGTGCTCAAATACTAAGAATGAATGTTGAAAGAGTGATGTCTACTGGTGGTGACCAGTAAACTTTGTGTACATTCAAAGACCAGTAGACCTTGTATGTCAGCTCGGCCTAGCCAACCAGAAGGCAGGGGCTCTGAAGATTTCATGACATCCCTACCTTCTAAATCTGTTACTGCTACTGTAGACTGTTACCATCACACTGGGGTACGTTCCTTACTCTAGTGAGGTCTTATCTCCTGGCAGTGCCTTTGGTTGTGAGCTCTGGCATCTGAACCTCATCTTGGCAGTTAGTGACTCTGAACTGTTGGTCAAGACTTTCTCAAGTGAAAGTTAAGAATTACAGTTGTTGTCATCCTCCAATCCCAATTAAGCCATTTGTCTCTTTTTTTTTTTTTTTGACCCCTCAGGTGTTCGGGTTTCTTGTCCCCAGTCCCATGTTCTTCCGAGAATGAACATCTTGAAAATCAGTCAGCACTCTGAGCTGTTGAAGATCAAGCAGCAGTACTGTGACCTAAGTGAGAAACTTATTAAATCAAAACCTACTGCCTATGCCCTGGCCAAGCAGCTGCAGACATACAGTACGTTCCAAAGATTCACCATCACAAAATGATGCACGATCATCCATCTTCTCTCTCAGAAACTAAACATTCTTTAGGCTTGTTTCTTCTCTCCCCTTTAACAAAATAAATTCATCCCAACTCCCTTCCTAGATAGGTAGAACTGCATATTTTAAACATATTTTGCTGAGGATGAAAGACTGAAGCACAAACTGTTTAGTGACCTTTCCAAGTATGTGAGTAGAATGTAGGGAGGGAATAGAGTTAGGATCTCAGATATTGGTTCCTAGTTTTTTTCTGTTTTTCTAAGTAACAGGCTTAAGCCATTTTTATGAAGATCATCTCTGTACTATACAAGATCCTACAGACAAATGGCATTTAGGCTTTTGGTGTAATTGTCTGGGACTCATAAACTTCCATTTAACTCAAGCTTCTATTGAAGCCCAATAGGCAAAGCACTGTGCTGGTCATGCTATGGGAACTGTGGTGACCGTATACAGTACCTGCTTTAAGGGAGCTTGAAGAGGAGTCTGCTCCTCATGGAAACTGATATCCATAAGTGGCACTATCAAGAGCAGGGACTACACTGCTGAGAGGGAAGTCCTGCTCCCTAGACACAGGCTCTTATTCCTAAAGTGGAAGAAAGCAACCAATGCTTGGGTGAGGTGACACAGTACAGTGTGTAGAGTAGGGACTCCTGGGCAAGTCTGGGCTAGTCTGGGTCCAATCGATTTACTTATATTCTCTGTGCCTCAGTTTCCTCATTTTTTTTGAGTTGGAGACTCACTCTGTTGCCCAGACTGGAGTGCAGTGGCACACTCCCAGCCACCACAGCCTCAACCTGCTGAGCTCCGGCGATCCTTCTGCCTCAGCCTTTCAAGTAGCCAGAACTACAGGCATGCACTACCATGCCCGGCTAATTTTTTTTTTTAATTTATTGTAGAAATGAAGTCTCGCCAAGTTGCCCGGGAGGGTCTTAAACACATGGGCTCAGGCAATTCATTCACCTCGACCTCCCAAAGCGCTGGGATTACAGGCTGAGCCCCTGAGCCCGGCCTCCTCATGTTTTGAGATGCTCCTATAATGGTAGCTACCAATTGGAGTTGATGCAATGAATTCCACAATGTACTTTTTGTAAAACTTCTAGGACAGTTCTAGGCACAAAATAAACACTATTAGTTCCTCATTCCATGATCTCTTTTTTTTTTTTTTTGAGTTGGAGGCTCACTCTGTCACCCAGGCTGGAGTGCAGTGGCACACGCATGGCTACCCCAGCATCAACCTGCTGGGCTCTGGCAATTCTTCCACCCCAGACTTCCAAGTAGCTAGAACTACAGGCATGCAGTACCACACCCAGCTAATTTTTTATTTATTGTAAAGACGAGGTCTCAAACCTGCAGGCTCAAGCAATCCACTCACCTTAGCCTCCCAAAGCTCTGGGAAAACAGACTGATCCACTGACCCTGGCCTCCACATGTTCTAATGTAACACAAACTTGATTAGTAATGGGAGATATTTATTTTGGGGCTTTATGTTCCTATGCCTTATATGCTACATGATTGTATTCCAATAGTATTTCAAAAAAAATCTTTAGGTGTTTGTGCTTGAAATCACCAGTAACAAGGGACCCACAAGTCTTGGGGCCTTCCCAACTGTCTAGGAAATCATGACTTCATGGTCAGCACAGTGTTTTTCATGAGAGCTTCAAGATTTGGTAAAGTGGCCCAAGAGTCAGAGTCAGATAGTAGGGAACATGAATGCTGATGCTGCCAAATACAGTAGAATTATCTTGACACCTGCTTTTGAGTTTCTCTTTCCTCATCTCTAAAATGGGGAATATTCAATGCCATATAGTTGGCAGGTTGGGAAATAAAGATGTGGAGATTCCTGCCTGGAGGCTGGAACTGGGGTTCCTTTACTCTTTGTGATGGGCCCTCGTCCTTCCCTGTAGGCAGTGACCACTGTAGCATGGCCAGCTTTCCACTGAAGCTGGTGTGTCTGTCTTTTCTCAGAGTGTAAAGGATACAAAGAACTTATAACACCTGTGTTGGGGGAGGAGCTGTAGTTCCAGGAGGGGGAACAGTTGCAGAAGTCCATAGGAGCTAAGAAGCTGAGTAAGGAGGTTTATGTGCTCGGGTGAGAAGGTGTGAATCTATGAAGAGCCCAGATCAGGTGGGAGAACTAAGAGTTAACATGGGCCAAAGGAAGAGCAGGACTCTCCATGGTAGGCGTATGACACCCAATATTCCTAAAACAATTAGAGAACAAAGTCACAGTAAATTATGAGCTGAGATTATTACTCAGATCCCTGTTTTCTCTTTTCTACCTGTATTAATTTTTAAAATATATAGTTAGAGACAGGGTCTGGCTCTGTCACCCACACTAGAGTTCAGATGCCTGACGATATCTCACTGCAGACTCAAATTGCTGGGATCAAGTCATCTTCCTTCCTTATCCTTCCATGGAGCTGAGACTACAGGTGTGCACCAAAATGCCTAGCTAATTTTAAAAATTGTAATAGACAAGAGAGTCTCTCTGTGTTTCTTAGGCTGGTCTCACACTCCTGGGCTCAAATGATTCTTTCACATCAGCCTCCCAAAGCACTGAAATTAGAGGAATGATTTACCTGGCCTGTTTTCTCTTTTTAAAATGAATAGATCTTGAGGTGAAATTTACATAACACAAAATAAGCCAAAACAGCATTTGGTGTCCTCAAAATGTTGTACAGTCACCAGAACATTTACTCTTTATCAGAATCACCTCTTAACTGAGTTTGGCTTCTCATTCTTTCATTCAAAGAATTTGTGTTGGCAGATTGGGAAATAAAGATGTAGAGATTCCTGCCTGTAGGCTGGAACTGGGGTTCCTTTACTCTTTCTTTTTTTCTTTCACCTTTTCAATTAACCCCACTTGTACCTGGTCAGATTTCTGTGTGTGGCTTTCTGTCTAAAAACTGAATAATATGCCGTGTATATTTTTACATGGATATATCCATATCTATAGTGAGGAGCGAAAGGGACTGAATTCTCTGGAAACATACAGATTCAGGAAAACAACTAGGTTTTCTTTCTTCTTTTCAGACAAAAATATAAACAGAATATTGAGGATTCTTATAGAAGTACTTACAAGTAGAGAAGAAGACATCTAAATAATCAAACATTTTCATTCTTTTTGCCACAGGCATTTCTCAAAACGTGCTAAAATTCTGCTTGGAGGGCTCCTTGTGTACACTCTCACAGAAACCTCTGTTGCAATACTTAGAACTTATCACCCATCCCTGTTCACTCTTCATTTTCTCTACTTTCTCACCTAAGCAACTAAGGATTATTAATAAAAGCTCCAGCAAAAGAGCTGGCACAATTAAAGAAGGTTCAGGAAGGGAGATATATCTCCTTCTTACTCTTTGAGCATCTCCATGTACTCCTTACTTATTGTGACCATGATGACCATGATGACTTCCAGGGGCAGTTCCTCAAGGAGCAACTAGCAGAGAGGCTCAGGCTGGCAGGTCACCTAGTCCACACAATCACTGCAGACTCAAAACTCTAGGCTTAAGAGCACTCCAGACTTCCACATCTCCATGAATAACAATTTTATCAGGGAACTTTTTTTCCACTAAACATTTGCGGACATGGCATGACATGATTTCCTAGGAAGGAATAGGAAAAAATAATGGAATGAGCAAAATTTCTGTTTAATATTTAATCTCTTGGACCACTGAACAATTAATTATCAGTGATCCTTTGGTCAACATGGCAATCTGTTATACTCTGCTGCCAATTGACTGTAGCATCATTGTCTGCACCTCTGTGGAGGATGGGACCAAGGTTGTAATAAACATGTCTTTAAGATCTATGTTTTCAAAGAGTGAGATTCCAACTAAAAGTTTTTTTAAAAGGATCAATGTTCTGTGAGTAGGCCTTTACATACCTAGGCAGTGTATAGCCTTATTGACATGCTTCTGGATACGGGGGAGGGGTCTCATCACGCTCCATGTCAATGAGTCAACAATATTCCCATAGAGATTCATTTCACTCAGATTTGACAGTTTCCTCACCCTGGTAATGGCAGCTGACAACATCCTCTCACATGTGACCTAGCTGGATACTTGTGGAGGGAAAGAGAAATGAGGCCATTTTCTTTCAAGGAAGGAGGTGTACTGCTGGCCAGGATCTGTGGGGGAAAAGATGGGGTCCATGCCCAGATTCAGGGAACGTGATGCTGGGAGGATAATCTAAAACAAGAGAGAGAGAATTAGGCCCCCGGCTCAGCAAAACTCACCAAGAGGTTGTCTCAAATCATGAACTCTGGCTTTCTGGAAGATGACTCTTAAACTTTCCAATTCCTGAACTGGGAGTTTGATGTTGCTGTGTTGGAAGCAAGCAATCGAGGGGATATGTCTGGAGTGGGATCTGTTTAATGTGACAAACCCTCATTTGAATACCCTAACCCTAACCCTAACTGTTGGGAGCCGGCCATGGAGGCCCACTGAGTGTTAGGGATCAGGGAGGGCTGTTGACCCCGAGACCACTAGAATGCGTTTGGGAGCTGTTGACCCCGTTCCCTTCCACTTTTTCTGCTTAGCACTACAGCCAGAAAGAACTCCTGCAAACTCAAGCATAAAACTCTGAAACAGAGATGAACACAGCTAACTTTAGAAACTCATTGTTCCCATTTTTCCACAGACTACAGTTTTGGCCTTGGCACAATTCACAGTTCAAGCATGGGTCACATCTAAGAGCCTTAGTGCTGGTCACAGGTTTTTTAGTATTGTGATTGAGATTTTAAGAAATTTATGTAGAAGTAGAGATGGTTAAGTTTTAAGTATAGATAGAAATATAAGGTTTAGAGTAGCCATTTTGTTAGTAGATTGTAATCAGTTGTTCCAAGAAGTGGCCCACTGTGAACTTTGGACTGGGCCACATTCTTTAGGAACTGGTTCAGGCTATATTTGTTAAGAGTTTCCATAGCAATTGTATAAGTTAGGATTAGTAAAATTAACATAGAATAGAAAGTTAAGTGTTGGGAGCCAGCCTTGGAGGCCCGCCTGATTGACAAAGTCCAGGTGCGCTGAGGACCCCTGGCCGCAAAGCGAGTCTGGGAAGCTGAAGCCCTTCTGTCTTCCATCTTTGCTGTTGGTACAGCTGAAGAAATTCTGTGCAGTTGTGGAAGAAGAAGATGGCATGTTTATGCAAAGTACTCACAGCTAACCTGGAAATGTCATGGTTCATTTTCCCATTTTCCCACTATGCCTCTTGGCCTTTTATAACATATGCAAGGGTTAAACTCTGAAGCACATCAAGAATGCTTTCTTTCACTTGGTTATAAGTTACTAGATATTGCTTAAGTAGTAAATTATATAAGTATATTCACTCCTTATTTGATTTAGGATTATGCAGTTTAGTGTTTAGACATAAGGTTCTTTAGAAGCACAAGTTTATAGTAAGTTCATTATGAATTCATTATAAGTTCTAACACTTATCTAAGAGTTATGTAGGTGATTTATAACACTGTTTTCACTGACTTAGGATAAAGATTATCTTTAAGGTTTTTACTTAATTCAATAGTTAAAAAACTCTAAGTTAACATTTATAAAGTGGGTTTTCACTGAACTCATAATATACTAATCAGACACTTTTATGACAACTTAGCTAAAGACAGAAAACAACCTTGGGGGCCTGGGAAACATTACTAAAAGCTTCTTTTGAGTTTTCTTTAGAAACAAGTACTGCAGGATAAGAGAAAAGTAATGAAGACACCTGGACAAGAAAGGCGATTACAGAACTCTGAAGGCCATAAAGCCCCAGAAGGAAGACTACTGCTAAACTTTCTGGAGATAGTTCAAGGACTGTAATTCGGGACTTTGGACTAAAACTATCATCTTTGGCCTTATGAATAAGACTCATTGTCTGAATGTTTACAGGATTCTTGGCTTGTTTGTTGCTAAGACCACTAGATGGTGATAACTTGTAGAGGATATGTACGTGAAGGAATTTTCTTTGTCTTGCCCCTTTACGAATGGTATAAAAACTCTGTGTTAACTAACATTAAATTGTCATCTGTTCAAGAAGCAGGTGTCTGGGTATATTATCTTCATCTTTCGCCTATCCATCTCTCCTTCAGGAAATCTCACGACCTGGCAAGGGGCTGGTCCCTTCAGTTAAGAATAGGTTAGTCATTGTTAAGGTGTTGTGTGTTTATGGGTTTTAAGGTTATTGATTATTGAAAAAGTCATGGTACTAGTAGAGATCATTGTGTTGCTTTTGAGGAACATTAACCAAGCATTGGGAACAGAAAGACCATTTGGGGTTTGTTCTTCCTCATGCTTGAGAAAAATATCTGGTGGGTGGAGAAGGCCCCTCATGCACCTGCTTTTGTGTTCATGTGAAAGACATGTGCATATGACTATGCAAAATTTGGGGGATAAATACCCACTGTATACTTCCAATAAATGACTTTTGCTCAATCCTGAACAGTTGTCCAGTCCCTTTCTTTCTTTCTCTCTAGTCGCCAATGCCATCCCACCTCCAGAGACCCCTGACCTCTGCAGGAGCTGGACTCCCACACCTAACCCCGAACCCCCTAACTCCTAACTCTAACCCTAACCCTAACCCTAATATTGCCATGTAGCCACAGAGATTCATTTTCACTCAGATTTGGCAATTTCCCCACCCTGGTAATGGCAGCTGACAACATCCTCTCACATGTGACCAAGCTAGGTACTTGCTGAAGGAAAGAACAAGAACATCTGACACACCCAGGACCATCATTCTCCTGGTAAGACTGAAGAATAAAAAGATGTCCACCCTCAGGAAGTGGTGGCACCTGGAGACTCCACATCCAGGAAAAACAGAGTGCTGATTATCAATGTCTCATCCTCTGTGCTCACCACAAATTCATCACATTCACAGCATCTCCTGTTTTCATTGTGGGTCCTGTCTAGGTTTGCATTTCTTCTATCCTCTTGCATTCAAACAGCTATAGTTGCTTGACTCAGGTGAATTCACAGGACCTGAGGTTTTCAACACACATTGCTTCTCTTTTCTGTAGAAACTGACATGATTCCAGTTTGCTTTAAGCCTGTTGTTCTGCAATGTGTTTGCCAGATTTTAGTAAGAGGAGAAGCAAGTAGGAAAAGAGTCATGGCACATCACAGAATGGAGAATAGAGGTAGGAAAGCAGCCGTTGTTGGAATCTATGCAATGCCTCTAAAAGCACAACCCATTGGATGGATTGCATCCACATTTCAACACTGTCCTGCAAACCCTCAACTGTTTTAGTCATCTTCACAAACTGTGTGTCCTGAGAGTAGTCCCACAGAATGTCCTTTCTCCTTCCTCCTCAGTTTGTTGTCTGCAGAGTTGACTGAGTACGTGTCTCATCTGAAGCACCATTCCCATGTATCCCCACTATGTCCCAGTCAGAAGAGGATCCTTTTGTTTTTGTTGGTGTCCTTGAATAATTTCACACCATTGTGTCTGCAAGCACTCCCTACTGCTTCCCACCTAAGTCAGCTAGTGCTTTGTGGTCTCTCATTTTTTGTGATTGACCTTTTGATCTTGTCACTTCAACAGGCCCACCAGTGAACTAGCAGTGGTTAACATTCATCAAACCTTTCGGGTGCCACAGACTGAGTGTTCTTTGACTCATTCCCTGTGTTCAGACTGACCTAACTGGATCCAGGTTTATTTGAAACCTAAGTCCTCAATTGAGGAAGAAAAATTCCGCTTGCTTCATTTGGAAATGCATGAGTACTCTATGGTGAACACAATAAAACTTCAAATGAATTCTTAGGCAGACCCCACAGTCATCAGAGCTTGCAGTCTAGATCAGGCAGAATGGTGTCACTTCTGTACCCAGACAGGTGTCTATGATCAACTGTCTTTAGAAACAGACTTTAGCATGGTGTGTGACTATGAGCATAGGGTAGGTAGCAATTGCTGCTCTCTCACTTTTCTCAGGCCATGACTGTGCCACCCTAAGTTCACTGTCAGAATAGTAGGCCCAAGGCAGGTATGACCAAATCACACTCACTGATGGAGCGAAGCCCCAAAGTTGTCTGTCACACTTTCTGCTCCATATTGAATGTCTTCTCCCCACTGCCCTGTTCCTTGTGAGTGTTGCTTTGGCCAACATGGCATTTTGTTATTCTCTGTCTGCCAAGAGGCCATAGCATCGTTGCCTATACCTCTGTGGAGGGTGAGGCCCAGTTTGCACTAAACACGTCCTTAAGGTCTATGTTCTGTGAGCAGACCTGTTCACAGCTAGGCAGTGTATGCCCTTACTGACAAGCTTCTAGATACAACAGGGAACCTGGTCACTCTCAGTGTCCAAGAGTCACCAATATTTCCATGTAGCCGCAGAGGTTCATTTTCACTTAGATTCAGCAATATCTGCCCTCCTGGTAATGGCAACTGACAACAACCTCTCACTTCTGACCAAGCTGGGTACATGCTGAGGGAAAAGGAAATGTGGCCATTTTCCTTCTAGGAAGCAGGTGGGCTGTTGGCCCAGGATTTGTGTGGAAAAAGGTTGCATCCATGCCCCGACTCAAGGTGTGTGATTCTGGGAGGATAACCTAGCAGAAGAGGGAGAGTTTGGCCCCTGGCTCAGCAAAGCTCACCAAGATGGTTGTCTCAAGTCAGTCATGATCTCCTGTTTCTGGGAGATGATCCTTAAACTTTCCTGTTCCCACACTGGGAGTTCGATGTTGCTGTGTTGGGAGCAGGAAGGGACTTGTCTGGAATGGAATCTGCTTCATGTGAGAAACCCTTGTCTGAATTCCCTTGTAGGAACCTATGTGATACAGAGCACCCAGGACCATCATTCTCCTAGTAAGACTGAGGAAGAGGAAGAGGTCCACCCTTAGGAGTTGGTGACACCTAGAGACTCTACGTCCAGGAAAACTGAAAGTGCTGAATATCAATGTTTCATCCTCTGTGCCCACCACAAATTTGTCACCTTCACAGTGTCTCCTGTTTTCATTATGGGCTGTCTAGGTTTGCATTTCTTCTACCCTCTTGCATTCAAACAGCTACAGTCACTTGACTCAGGTGAACTCATGGGACCCGAGGTTTTCAGCACGCATTGCTTCTCTCTTGCATAGAAACTGGTATGATGCAAGTTTGCTTTCAGCCTGGTTTTCTGCAATGTGTTTGCCAGATTTTGGTAAGAGGAGAAGAAGGTAAGAAAAGAGTCATGGCACACCACAATATGAGGAAGACAGGGTAGGAAAGTACCATTGTTGGAATCTATGCAATGCTTCTAAAAGCACAACCCATTGGATGGATTGCATCCACATTTCAACACTGTCCTGCAAACCCTCAACTGTTTTAGTCATCTTCACAAACGGTGTGTCATGAGGGTAGCCCCACAGAATGTCCTTTTTCCTTCCTCCTCAGTCTGTTGTCTGCAGAGTTGACTGAGCCTGTGGCTCTTCTGAAAGACCATTCCCATGCTTCCCTACTATGTCCCACCCTGAAGAAGATCCTTCTGGTTTGTTTGCTTTTTTTTTTTTTTTTTGCTGTCCTTGAATAATTTCACACCACTGTATCAGCAAGAACTCCCTGCCACCTCCCACCTAAGTCAGCAAGTACTTTGTGGTCCCTCATTCTTTGTGACTGACCTTCAGGTCTTGTCACTTCAACAGACCCAGCAGTGAACTAGCAGTGGTGAATGCTTGCCAAACCTTTTGGGTGCCACAGACTGAGTACTCTTTGTCTCCTTCCCTGTGTTTGGACTGACCTAACAGTATCCGGGTTTATAGGAAACCTCAGTCCTCAATTGAGGGAGAAAGTGTTTGCTTCATTTGGGAATGTGTGAGTACCCTATGGTGAACACAATAAAGCTTCAAATGACATCTCAGGCAGACCCCATAGTTGTGAGAGCTTGAAGTCTGGATTAGGCTGACTGGTGTCACTTAGGTACACTGGGATTGTAGATATCTGTGTTTAAAAGCAACATGTACAGTGGTATGTGACTATGAGCATGGGGTAGGTCAGCGATTGCTGCGCTCTCACTTTTCTCAGGCCATGACTGTGTCACCCTGAGTCCAATGTCAAGATAGTAGGCCCATGGCAGGTGTGACCCACTCACTCACTTATGGAGCATAGCTCAAAAGGTGTCTGTCAGACCTTCTGCTCCACATTGAGTGTCTTTTGCCTACTGTCCTGTTCCTTGTGAGTGTTGCTTTGGCCAACATGGCATTTTGTTATTCTCTTCCTGCCTAGAGGAATTGTTGCCTGTACCTCTGTGGAGTGTAGGACCCAGGTTGTACTAAATGTGTCTTTAAGGTCTATGTTTTGTGAGTTGGTCTGTTCACAGCTAGGTAGTGTATAGCCTTATTGACATGCTTCTGGATACAAGAGGGAGCCTCATGAGGCTCAGTATCCATGAGTCACTAATATTCCCATGTAGCCACAGAGATTCATTTACACTCAAATGTAGCAATTTCCTCCCTCCTGGTACTTGTAGCTGACAGCATCCTGTCACCTGTGATTATGCTGGGTACTTCCTGAGGGAAAGGAAAATATGGCTATTTTCCTTCTAGAAAGCAGATAGGCTGTGGGCTCAGGATCTGTGAGGAAAAAGATTAGATCCATGTGCAGACTCAGTACATGTGATCCTCGGAGGATATCCTACCAGAACAGGGAGATTTTGTTCCCTAGCTCACCAAAACTAATCAAAGTGGTTGTGTCAAGCCATGATCTACAGCTTTCTGAAATCCAACCTTGAAGTTTTTCTGTTCTCACACAGGAGGTTCATGTTGCAATGTTGGGACTGGGCAGCGGATGGGACTTGGTGGAGAGTGATCTCCTTACTGTGGCAGACCCATATCTCAATTCACTCATAGGAAACCTATCTAATACAGATCGTATGAAAGCCCCGGGCCCATCATTTTCCTGGTTAGTCTGAGGAATTAGTAGATTCTTAGGAGGGTGTTGACTCCTGGAGACTCCACATTCAGGGAAAAGCAGAGATTATGAATATTTGTATTTAATCTTTTTGGCCACCCCCATGTTTCCCTGTGCACAGTGTATTTTTGTTTTTGTTATAAGTCCTGTATAGGTTTTCATTTCTTCTACCCTCTTTCATTCAATAACCAACAACTACTGACTAAGGTGTATTCCTATACCCTAAAATTATTTGTAGACATTGCTTCCCTTATGTAGATTATTTAGTGTAATGTCTGTTTGCTTTTGACCTGTTGTTCCTCAATATATTTTAGTTTAGTTTAGTTTTTTAATCAGAAAAAGAAACTAGGAAGTGTGTTATCACACATACCTTATAGAGAATAAAAGTCTGGAAGGCAAAAACTTTTGAAATCCACAAAATACCTCTAAGGCTATATCTGTGTTTGCATGGCATACCAAACTCACACTTTGCTGCAAACCACTGACTCTTTTAGTCATCCCTGAAGACTGTGTGTCAAGAGGGTAGCACCACAAAATGTCCTTTCTCCTTCCGCCTCAGCTTGCAATCTGGAGATTTCACTGAGATAATTCCTCTTCTGACAGACCATTCCCATCTATCCATGCTGTGTCCCACCAGGTAAAGAATCTTTTTTGTTGTGATTGAATAGGTTTGCACCATTGTGTTCTGCAACCACTCTCTTTGGCCTCCCATCTACATGAACTAATTCTTTGTGTTACCACAGGTCTTTTTATTCATTTGTTTATTTTGGGGTTATGGGAGGTTTGGGGTTGTTGGCAGGTGGAGCCTGTCACCGAGGCTGGAGTACAATGGCAGCTCACAGCCACCTCAGCCTCGACCTGCTGAACTCAGGTGATTCTTCTACCTTAGCCTTCCCAGTAGTTTGAACTACACGCATGCACCATCATGCCCAGTTAGGTTTTTTTGTTTATTGGAGAAACCAGGTCCCACCAAGTGTCCCAGAATGATCTTAATCTATGGGCTCAGGCAGTTCCCAGCATTTGGCTTCCCAAGTGCTGGAATTACAGATGTTAGCCATGGCTCCTGGTCCCTCATTTCTTTTTAATAATCTTTCACCCTTCCAACTTTAACAGGATGAAGAGGGAACTGCCAGAGGGGAAAGTTCCTTAAAAGTTTGAGGTGTCATGGAGTAAATACTATTCAACGCTTTCCATATTTTTTGATGTTCTGAACTCATATCAGTCTTATAAAAGAAAACTATCCTCAGTGAAGGGACAAAAACTCCACTTGGGCCCTGGCAGATGAGTGAGTACTCCCTGGTGAACATTATACAGCTCTGATGATGTCCCAGAGAGACCCTTAGATCTGGAATGCTAGATCAGGTTGAGAGGTGTTATCTCTGTAACCAACTATCATACACACATATTGTTTTAGGCAGTCATTTGCCAAATGCACTCTTTCTCCTGCCCCAGACAGGGAGGGATTGTTTTATCACTCTTAGGGGAATGCCCTTTGCCTCTCTGGGCCCGCCTGCAGGCCTCCCTTTAGAACCAGCTCACCACTGTGGTTTCAGTCCCCTCTGGTGTTTATCTTCAGTCTTCTTCACCCATCCGGCTCAGCAGAGAGATGTAAGTGGTGGAAGAGCAGGATGTCACCTTGACTTCTTCAGTTCACCATGGCCTGTCTGACTCCCACCAGCTGTCCAGAGGCACTTTGTTCTCATCTGAGGATCAGCAAGCCTGCTCAGCCTTGGATGTAGCCTGTGAATACTCCATTGTGAAGTTCATGAAGCTCTACTGGTCTCACAGGCAGCCTCTATGTTTTCTGTTTACTGCAACTTGTACAGGCTGAGACAGTCATCCCTGCAGGTAGGCCCTGTGGACTTAGTATCTGGAATCTGGCTCTTGGATCCAGTTTTAGGTACAGACGTCAAATGGGTGGAACTGTCCTGTTCTCTTGTCCTGGGTTACTACTCTGTCACCCAGCCCCTTCTCACAAGAGAATGTTGGTACCAAGACAGACCAGAGAGGGGAAAGGTGAGGGATAACTAGAAACCTCTGACCACCAGTAGCTCACCCAGAAAACTTTGTGTCATGGACTTCCTTCCTTAAGACCCCTTTGATGAAGTTACATTGCTAGTTGCATTTCCTGGGCAATGCCTTTCACTCTTCTCTGGCCATCCACATGTGCTGGTATCTTTGTCCAATTATTTTAGCGGTCTGTTTTCATGACTCCTGTGCCCCAAGCCAGGTTCTCTACTCCTTTGAAGCAGTCTAGTGTCCCATCCTCCAAGCATGGCCATAGTTTTCATCCTCCTTAGAACACCAATGATTTTTTTCAATGTGTGGGTTTATAGTTTCAATCACGTGTCTCATCTCAGTGTTGTGTTCTCATGGAAACCGTCAACAAGTGGTGTGCATGATGGGCTGCTAACCTAATTTATGAGCAAAGTATAGATGTTTCCATTTTCATAATCTCCAGAAAATATTATCTGTTGAGCCAATGTCCCTTGAGGTAGCATCTTTATAGAGAATGTACAGGAAAAAAAAATTAATTTTCATTTTTTTCTTCCTCATTTTATTTTTTGTACTTTATATTTCTGGCAGTTGCATGTGCTTTCTTGAGAGTTTTATCCACAGATCATCTTGTAGCAAGAGCAAGTAACTGTGATGTCCCCAATATATCTGAATATTTTGTAATAAAATTAGCCATTATTAATTTTGTCCTCCGTATTATTTTGGTGAATAAGTGTCTTTTTCATGCTAGAACCATCACCTTTCCTGTTTTCCATTTCTCCTTGAGTTGTACAGAAGCAGAGACTTTTTTCAGCTACAGTTCCATGATACTCTCTGAAAAATCAGTCAGGGGCTATAATGCTTTTGTCTCTCCTCATCCCCTGCCTCCAGAATTTATCCTCTCATCCCCTCTGTCCTGGAACTTTTATACAGCTGCAGAGCCCTCTCTCCCAGAAACACCACAGGCAGAATGTGGCTCCCCTGAGGAGGAAGGAAAATACTCAGAGACAAGTTTCAGAAGTGAGATGCGTGTGATGTGGGATGGCTCTGCCAGAGCTTCATTAAACATGGGTTAGAAGAGGCCAAATTCATCAATGCTGATGGGCTGAGAGGAATGAATGGACCATCCAAATTATACAAGGATGCCTCCCGTGTGTGGGTTTATTATGATGATGTAAGAATAGTGTGTAGAGTGCACAGCTGTGATCCCAGCAGTGGAATCACAAGTGATCTATTTCACCCTAAAAGATGTTTCAAAATATAAGTTAGTAAGACTGAGTATGGAAAAGAGGGGAAAACAACATGATGAAATTAGGTGATGATAACTAAAAACATTACTAGAGCTTGCTTCTAAATAGCAAATACAGGGGTCCAGAATAGGGAGGTCTGAGCTTGCTTAGTCTTCTCCAATCAGATTTGCTGCTTCAAGATGTTTTCCTCATCAACCCAATATGAACTATGATAGGATCTTACTGAGTGTCCTAAGTGACTGATGGGTAAGGATTCATCAATTGCATCTTGAATGACTATGGAGGGGAAACCAGACCAGGAGAAGAATTTGTGGACAATGACCTGGAAGCTGAAGGCACCTGGGGTCAGGGAGGGGCCAGCCTGACTCCAGAGAAGAACTTGTATAAGGGAGTGGTGGGAAGTGATGCTGGATGAGGATGTGGGACCATGAATAAGAAGGATCACCAAGGCAGGTGAGGAGTTAGAGTCATGTAGTGGGCAGCTAAGAGAAAGTTTGCAGAAGCAGAGTAGGTTCATGTGATTAGAACAGGACATTTGGGTAATAGAACTGGTAAGACAATTGACAGTATGTAGACGGCAGAATTGCTAGACTGTGAGGAGATTGGATGAGGAAGTGTACTGCTGTTGGGAGTCCAGTATCATATGGGCTCAGAATGAGGGAGATGAATAGAAATATGACCAATATTTGTAAGAAAAGTTAACAAGCCTTGGCGAGAATGAAGATGTATAGAAGGAGGAGAGAGAGGAGCTCCAGGGTGATGAGCAGCAGGCCCTGAAGGCCACGTTCCCCTGCTAAGCCTGATTTGGATTGGCATGAGGCTACTGGAGTCTTCATTAGTCCACCTTCTGAGAATATGTGTCCATCTATTGGTAGAATACAAATAGTTTACATTAGGGAGGGTGCTGCCCAGACCCCACTGGAAGTGCAGGTTATATAAAGATTGCACACTGCGTTACCTTTCTAAGGAACCACAAATTCTGATTCTAAAGCATTTTGGGGCCCTAAGTTTCCATGTAGAAACTGGTACTTCTACTATATTGCGTATGGCTGCTAACACACACTATACGTCATCAGAATGTATATATGTGGGCAGGTAGTAAAAAAATTATAGGCAACAGGAAATTAAAAATATTCCAGCACTCTGAACAGTTCACCTTACTTAGTATTTGGTCTATAGCATTCCATGTCCCTTTTTCATGGTTCCTCCCCAAAGCCTTGAGGCTCTAATCCTTCCCCATTCTTATATTCTTGTGTGTCATGCTTCTACTCCTATTCTCTCTAGAACTTTCTCTCTAGGCTACAGGGAAAATTTTAGTAATAATGTATTAATAGGCATGATCCTGCTAGCCAGTTTGGTGGGTGGATTTTTACTTCTGGGACTCTCTAGCATGGGCACCTGCCATCTTACCATCCCCAGGAACAAACATGGAAGGTGACTTCCCATTCATTTATGTGATATGTGTCTTTGTGGCCTGGGTCACTGGGTGTTTCTGCTGAGAGGCAGGGACATCAGAGATGGGTGTTTTGGGAGTGCTTAGCAAAGGGAAAACTGAGATTATTCCTTCTGAACCTCCTTATCCTATTAACTCCCACCCAGGAGGCCTGTCCTCAAGGACCTTTGAGTGGAGGGTTGAGCCACCATGTGTCAGAGGTACAAGCTTCACACACATAGCTGGAGCCAAATACCATGGTGACCAACTCTCAGCATCTGCAGCTGCACCCACAATGGGATCCTGGCTGTGACTTAGCCAGGTGGGACCTGTCCTCCACCACCTGGAACGTCACAGCCCTCACTTATTCTAGAATCACTGACCTTTCCAAATTCAGGAAGGACAGGGGAACTGGAAGCTGTAATGTGAGTGTTGGTTATCATGGTGTTGTGGGTGGAGGAGACAAGGTGGTCTCTCCCTGCTTGCTCAGAGTCAAATGGAAATCCACGATGCTTAATGAGTAAGCAAGAGTGCCTGGGGATTAAGATCAAATCTGCTCTTAGGCGTTTGTTTGCACCTACTGGTTGCTCGCCTCAGCTGAGTAATTTGTCTTTTTGGCATTTACATCTCAATTCCCTCATCTGAGAGCCTGAAGAATAATATCTTCATGCAGTCATGGTTGAAAGCAATAATTATGACAATTTCCAGAGTGCCTGATTTAATAAGAATTGCCCAACGGATGTATGAATATATATCATTCTGGAAAAATTAATATTATGAAGGTGGCTTCACACACATTGTTTCATCTGAGGAACATCAATTTTTAAGATTTCTGCATTCTAGGGACCCCCTCTTTTTTTGTTTTGCTTTCTCAAAAGTCTCATTTGGCACTTTTCTTCCTCTTTTCACCATTCCTCATTAAGCCAGTTTCCCCCCACTAGGTACTGTCCATTCAGTAAAAATGTGAATTCTGGGTCCACAATGCAGTCTCTAGACATATCCAGCTTATTTTTCTATTTCTCCCTCTCTGTTTGAAATAAAGGGTAACTCCACATGTAAAGTATACAGATACATCTCTTTTATGATACTCCCATTAGTTCACCATCTCCACTCTTCCCATGACTGTGTGCTCAGTTACCTTCTCACAATGATCCACTTCTACTCAGATATTCTTTTTTTTTTTTTGAGTTGTAGTCTCACTCTGTCGCCCAGACTGGAGTGCAGTGGCCGCTTCCGGCCACCGCAGCCTCGACCTGCTGGGCTCCAGCAATCCTTCTGCCTCAGCCTTCCTAGTAGCTGGAACTACAGGCGTGCGCTACCACGCCCGGCTAATTTTTTAATTTATTGTAGAGATGAGGTCTCACCAAGTTGCCCAGGTGGGTCTCGAACCCGCGGGCTCAGTCAATCCACTCACCTCAGCCTCCTAAGGCGTGGGATTACAGGTTGAGCCACCAAGCCCGGTTTTCTCAGATGTTCTTAAAACCAAGCTCCCAACCCCTAACAACCACTCATCTGGGCTGTGTTCATTTTTTCCTTCTGTTCTTCTCAATATCTCCCCTTGGGACCACTGGGACTGCCTGGTACTCATCTGTCAGTGAGACCCTCATCTGAGAAATGAGAGCCATTTTTCCTCAGGAAGAGGTGAGGGTCACATGAGATAACAAGCACCAGTCTGTCTCCATGGAAAGGGCTCACAGAAAGTGCTCAGTGAGTGTTGGAGGATGCATGGTCCCTGACATGTGCTGTGATAACTTGTATTGAAGCATCTTCTCTCTGGTCTCTCTTTTGCTTTTTCTTGGATCCCCCACAGACCCAGGCAAGATACACCACACTGGCTCAGGTATTCTTTCCTGCTCCCTTTCCCTAGAGTCTTGATCTTAAACCAGCCTCCAGGCAAGAGTGAACAGTCAAGGATAGAGTGAATGCTGTTTGTTTTCGTCTTTTCCTAGTGATTCCTGCCTACTCTCTAACAGATCATCTGTTTCTCACCACATTTCCTCTCCCTTATTCTCCTCATGTTTTTAACTTTTTCCAAGTCATATGACCAGAATAGTGATTCTAATGTTATCTTCCATATCTTCCATGTCTCTATGTAATAATTTCTTCATTAGATTATTAGGTAGATATATGTATTTATGTCATTTGTCAGATCCATTATGTATATTTTGTGTATATATTATATAGCAAAGCAATCACCAACACTTTTGATACCATGGACTGGTTTCATGGAAGACAATTTTTCAATGGACCAGAGATGGGGAAGGGTGGTATCATCAGGCATCAGATTCTCATAAGAAGAGCACAACCAGGCCGGGCTCAGTGGCTCAGCCTGTAATCCCAGCACTTTGGGAGAATGACGCGAGTGGATTACCTGAGCCTGCAGGTTCAAGAACTGCCCGGGCAACTTGGTAAGACATTGTCTCTACGATAAATCAAAAGTTAGCTGGGTTTGGTAGTGCGCCTGTAGTTCCAGCTACTTGGAAGGTTGAGGCAGAAGGGTTGCTGGAGGCCAGCAGGTCAACACTGGGGTGGCTGTGAGCATGTCACTGCCCCACTCCAGCCTGGGTGATTGAGTGAGAATCCAACTCAAAAAGAAAAAAAAGCACAACCTACATTCCTCGCATGTACAGTTCTCCACAGGGTTTGTGCTCCTATCAGAATCTAATGACACCACTGAAGTGACAGAAAATGGAGCTCTGCTTTCCCTCTTCTGATCCCCTGCTGTGCAGCCTGGTTTCTATCAGGCCACGGCTTGGAGGAACGGCATTGCTGGGGACCGCTGATATAAAGCATATATCTATATGCAGTTTTATAAATTACCCAGATTAATCTTCTTTCCCAGTTCTTTTCTCTCATGTGATATTTCTTGAGTTTTGATTTCTGATTGAGCGTTATAATCTTTATCCCAGAAACACAGCCTGTATCCACTGTGACTTCCTTGCCATTGCCTGATAGTCCCAGGAGCTTTGTGTATTTATTATCCTACTTTTCTTTAAAACTTTTGTCAGTTGAAATCACCTTGTCTCCTGGCTACATTATCAATTATTGGTTAATGTAAGAAAGAGCAACACAAAAGAAAATGTCAAAGTGTCTCTATTGGCTTCACCTCACCCCTTGGACTTTCTTGTCCAAAGCTGCTTTTCTTATCTGATGTCCTTCTTTGGGGCAAGATTATGTCCCAGTAACATCTTGAGTAACAATGGATGCTATAGGCTGTGGTTTTATTTTCAGATCTGGGTTTGGAGCCACCTCTTGGAATGAAGAACCCTCTCCAGCTGGTGGCTAATGTTCCTGAAGGCTCAGCAGACAACACACATGGATGTCAAGTCATTGGCCACATGCATGATGCCAATGTCCCCAAACAGAAGATTCTAAAAATAAAATGTCCATCCCAGAAATGGAAACTAGCATGCCAATTCCCTGGCCTTCAAGCTTAAGGTATAAAGATAACTCCACCTTTGCCTCTTGGATGCACTTAGATTCCTCTCTTACTCTCTCTATGAGATGACAACTCATTCTCTCATTTCTCTGTTTTGTTCTCTCCAGCAGCTGGTGTTCCTCTATCTGGTCTCACCTCTGTGTCCCAGGCTGCCACCCTACCAGGCCCTGTCATCTCCAACTCCTGTTAGCTCTCTGCACTCTGCTCTGTTCCCATTGCAGCTATCCTGATAGTCCCTGTCAGCCACAGCAGAGCCAAGCCCCACTCTCCTCACTCAAGTAACATATTTTAAGCTGCTAAACACATGGCACTTTCTTGGCTTATTTGCCTTCCCTCCTTTGCATCCTCAAATCCAGTGTTTCTTTCTTTGGCGAGCATTGCTTTAATAAATCACTTGCACATAGATTTTCCTTTTGGGTCTGCTTGAGCAACCAAATTAAGTCAGCTCTGATCACCTTGTACATAAGAAAGAGAAGTGTGAGAACTGAGTACAAAGAACCCCAATGAGAAAACCAAATTGGAATCCGGGTCTTGGGTGAGAGTTTGCTACTGACCTCGAGTCAGGTTTGCCTTCAGCCCCAGATGTGCAGTCTTTTGCCAATGTGGATGGAGTTTCCAGGGACTCGATGTCTGCACAACATGAACTCCTATGATCTGACATTAACTCCAAGACATTTATGACTCTTTAAAGGGAAGGCTATTCAATTTAGCTGCAGAGGGCAGGACTTCAGAAGTGCATAGATCATGAGGTGCATTCCAACCTCTTCTTTTTAATCTCATTTTTACTTTTTCTAGTTGAGCTCAGAATCTAAAATGCAACTCAGGTGAATCTTGAGGAAAGAATGTAAGAGAGCATTGTATGAATTAAGTTTAAGAAAAGTGAGTCCAAGGAGCAGCTTATAAATACCCAAGATGACTAACAAGAATACAGGACAATCTTTGCCTCAGACAGGAGAGTGATTTAACTGAAATTGTCAGAAGGAAGAATAAAGTCCATGAAGTCACTGGAAATTAAGCCAATTATAAGAGAAATGGACAAAGGGAAGAAAATGATGGGAAATTGGGTTGGTCCATTCATTGTCTCTAAATCGTGTTGCCATGTAAGAACTACCTGGTGAGATTTCAATGCCTGAACTCACACCTTGAGATTCTCTTAGTCCAGGGTGTAGTTTGGGCATCACTAGTTTTTGAAAGCTCCCATGTGATTTTAATCTGTGGCTAAGGAAGAAAAAGACCACTGGTCTACTCTGATCTCAGGTTATCAATATGGAAGTGTGCCAGCTGTGTAACTACCCCAGAGAAAAGGTCAAACCTCCATCAGTCATTGATGGGAAACTATATTCCCCTCTCTACAGTATTATTTGTATGACAGGGAAAAAACTGAGAGGAAAATGAGTGGATTAGACCTATAGCCTCTGTACTTGAAGCATACTTACTCAAACTATTTTGAATACAAGATACAATAAGAAATAGTCATTACATTAAGTCCCAGTGTACAGAAAACAATACTTGCCTTAAGACACATATTGGAATTTAGTATTCTATTTTCAATTTTAAAAGCAAAACCTGTGGTTTATATTTCCCCATATGGATTTGTACGTCTATACTTCTTTATGCCACTCTTGACACTGGCATAACATATTGAAAATAATCTTCTCAAAAAAGCACTGTGGGAAAAACAGTAGGGTCTGTGGGTAGACTGTAGTAAAACACAAACTAATTCTTTGCAAGTTTGACTTTAGAGTCTTATTGGTCTAGACACTGAGATAGTTCTACAAATGCCTAAGGTATAGGCAGGTGTGGAATTCACTTAAGAGAATTAGGGAATATACATTGGACCGTGGTGACACTCCTCCCCAATCTCTAATTTTTTATTCTGTTTTGAGCCTCTCCTTTTTCCTTTCTTTCCTGATCCCTTTGGAAGAGCACTTATAATATTTCTTTGTGAGATCTTATTGCTGTCCTAGCCAAGTTGACACAACAGCCTCTAATGATTATTTATGACTTTATATTGGAACCGTTCCCCTTCCTGTATCCAAACTTTATGGAAAGGGCCTGAGACTTGGGTTCTAGTTCCAGGGTTGTCAATAAAAAGTCATTTGTATTTTTTTTAATCTTAGCCCCTTGTCACCACCATCTCCTCTGTTGGAAAAGGTGGAACAGGACTTGAATGTTGTCTGAGGTCCCTGCTGGCCCTCACATCTAGGACTCCTCCCACAGCCCACCCACTTCTCCCCATAGGACTAAGACATGGAGTTATCATGGCATGTGTTTCTCTTCAGAGGGTCCTCTCCTTCTTGCTACAGTCTGTTTCTGAGTGTGTGTGATTGATGGTGAGCTGATCCCTTACTAGGAGGTGTGAAAAGTCATCATACCTCCAGACAAAGGGAATCGAGAAGAGAGTGGCTGATATCACTGCTGTATGGGGGAGGGCAGAGTTCCTACATCCTGCACTACCACCTTGACTGGAAATTCATGAAGGGTTTTCTGGTGTTTGGGTGGAGGTAGGATTTCTGTGTCCTGCACCTCAGGCTGACTGTAAGTTCAGGGTCATTTTCTTCTACCTTGTGGATATCACTTTCTCCTCCAGCCAGCCTGAAGTTTGCCTACCCCTCAAGCTCAGCATCTCCATGGGAACTCAGTTTGCCCCTAAGTCTACCAACACTTAACAATGCCTCCAGACTCAGCTATCAGTAGGACCCTACGAAGACTCTCATTTGTTTTTTTCTTTTTCTGTCTCTCTCAGATACCAGGCACTGCTGAAAATATAAAAAGGATGAAAGTATCACACAAAGAGTAGCTTTTCCAACTGGTGAATAAAACTAAAGCAGTAAATCAAGTTAATGGCCAAGCACAACATTGGAGGGATCCTTTGCTGAGAACGAAATTTCAAACCACAGTGGGCTCTGATGATTTTTAATCCAATGGACTGCTTTGATTACAGAAATCACAGTCCTTCAAGCTCCAATCGTGATAAATACCCAAGGAGACCAAAGCTTAAATTGACAAACCCTAATGAGAGACCTTAGCCCTGATCCTCTCGATTCCCATCCTACAGAAAACAGCAGTCAGGAATGGCAGAAGACAGGCAGGAGGTCAGACTGGACACTCTTTGCCTGCAGTTGGGTAGTACTAGGAGTAGACAGTCTCAACAATGCAGTGTTCTTGCTGAAAATGTTTAGCCTGAGTTTAATGAGATAATTATCAGACAACTTTAGAATGTAGGCCATTGAGCCAAACAGGTGAGCTGTCCTCTATGAACAAGTCAATATAACCACCATCAGTAACAACAATAAAATGAAGAGACGTTTTGGGTTCAGAATGGCAAAAGAAGTTTTCCTAAATAATCTTTCTTACTTTTTTGAATCCAAAATGTCTCTTCTCCTTTTCGTTGTTGTTGTCAATGGTGATGACATTGACTTGTTTGTAGAGGACAGGTCATCTGTTTGACTCAGTTGTTTACATTCTAAACTTGTCTGGCAATTTTCTCACAACTAAATTCAGCATAAATGTCTTGCCAAGAACACCTCAAAGTGAATGCTGTGAATTTCCTACCTCAGCCCATCTGCAGGCAAAGAACACCCAGTTTGCTTATCACTATTATTGGGATACTGGACTAGGTCCCTTGGTTGAGGAGGCATCTTGGTTAAGGAGCAATAAGATCTGTCCATCCTAAAGACATCTTGTTTATTATTATTAAGTAATTCAGAAAGTGGTACTTTGAAAAAAATAGAAACATCCTGTATTCTAACAATCTTCCTCTATAAATGTTATCATCAATTACTCATTCCGACATGTGTTAGTGTATTTTCGTTTCTACGTTGGAAATTTTCTATTTCAATTCTTTCTATATACTTATATTTGCTGGCATTCTTCTATGAAAAAGAATATTCCTTCCCTAAATTTTGTTTACTCCAACATTAATTCAAATCTTTTTTAAAATAACAAATATTATCAGTCTTGATTTGTTCCAGGCACTTTTCTGAGAAATTTATATGGATTTTTAATCCCCCCAGTCCTATGAAGTAGGAATTTGAAAAATCCCCTTTTACAGGGCAAAAAGGCCCTGGCCAGCAAGTTCTAGGACTCCTGTGGCTCAATCAGACTTATGAACTAAAGACAGAAAAGGAAATTCTCTCTGTGGTTTCAGCCCACATGGCTCTCTGGTCAGGCTGGTCTCCATCAGGGCACAAGGCTGCCCTGTGGAAGAGGGTACCATGCCGAGATGATATGCCACATCCCTTCCTGGGCCAATTTTCCTTTAACATTCTAAATTATCCAACAAGCTGGATAATTGTTGTAACACTCCATTTATTAGAAGCTAATAATGAATACTAGATTCTAAGGTGATACATGAGAAGAGTGTGTTTCTTAGTTGAAGGGAGTTGGATGGTTTTAGGAGATACACTCCCAAATTGTAGTTCTAGCTTCCAACAAGGAAATTTTGCATACAGCTTTATCTGATTGGTTTATTGGTCAGTAAAATGGGTGCTGTTCCACATCTGTTAGCATCCAATTTTAATGTTGACAATTAAATTTTATGTCTAGCACTCTGGAGTAGTGGCTGTTTAAATTATATGTTATAATTTTTTATTACAGTGATTGGTTTCATTATGATGGAAGGATAAGTGTGGCATGCTTGACTCAGCCCCTCCCTTCCTCTCCTAGGGAGACAGCTGCCTGCAGGAAACCTGTTTTCACTCCTGCTTCTCCAAGGGCAGGTTCTTCCCCATCCTGAGGCCCGGTGTTCTCTGAGACTGGGTGGGCAAGACCACCTAATTCTGGAGACTGACTGGCAGGCCCAATGGACTCTTGTCTTAAGTTCTCCACCTAAGCCTTTCTCAGTAATAAAGTTGCTACTGCTACTCTTTTTGTTTTGTTTCTCAGTTGGTTCAGATTGAGATAGGAAAGGGGAATGCTTCTCACTGGGCCCTCTTCAGAAACCTCTATCATTACATACCCAGATAGTCGCCATTAAAGAAAAATGAAAACATGAAGAAGAAAACCTTACTACAGCATAATAAAGGTCTGTGGTCAGAGAGACATGAGATTTAAATTCTGACATAATCTCCTCCTCAAAGCATTTAAATTAAGACTCAGTTTCCTCACTGTAAAATAGAAATAATAGCTACATTTCAGAGCTATGTAGTAATTACAGAAAAATGTATTTAAAGTGCCTGGCACATAGTAGGAAATGTATAAAAGGCAAATACTACTACTACTACTACTATCTCAAGGTTGTAGAAGGAAAGTTTAAAAACAAGGGAAAATCTACATGGCACTTGGTAAATTCCTACTATTGGAGGGAATGTGATAATGAATCTACATGGCATTGGACTTAGAGGTGGATGGCTTATTAAGCATACATGAAGGTAAGCAATAGCTAAATATCATCCACTCAAAATACCCACTCACACAGGCATTATAATCTTATGATGCTGAAAACAGGACAGAACCCAAAAAATAACATTACTTTGGCCTTGGTATATATTTGAAAAACAGGAACAGCATGTGGAAATGAAAATATCTGACGTAAGTTACTGGAAAATGGCTAAAGTAGAACCAAAAAAGGAAGGGGAACTAGGGAGTTTTAAAAACTGGTATGCTTTAAATGCTGCACACTCTCATATCCTCAAAACTTAATTTAGTCATGTAATGTAACCATTTCTAAAGAGAAATATGGTAATCTAGAGGTATAATAAGATAATTCCATCACAAATATAACCAGAGTTTTCAGAATATAGGTCTAATTATGGCAAAGAGGTAGAAAAGACTGAGAAGCTCTAAAGACTAGTGAGCTATACTTAATGTAGGAACCCATGACACTAGCTAAGCTTCTGAAATAGATGCCATAGTAACACACGTTTTTAGTTTTAGTCCGACACTATCCTGTGGCTTACTGTTTCTTGTACATCACAGATGGACTTACAACTGGCTGTATAGAAAAGCCGGAGGGGAAGGATTCTGTCAGGCTAAGGGGCCTATTCTAAGAAAATGGATGAAAACCCTACTGCTAGAGAGAGTTAAAGTGTAAGGTGGGAAAAATTATTTGCTTGGAAATGATTTCTTAGGAAGTATTTAAAGTCACAAAAGACTTGTGCTTAGATCTTGAACTTTGGCATTTACTAGTTATATGACTATTCCCCACTCCTATGTTAAAAAAAATCTGTTTCAGTTTCTTCATCTGAAACAATTCCATTTATTCTGTGTAGAGTTGCGTGAATTAGTACTAAGTTAAATATCTAAACACAGAACACTGCATATAATGAGTACCGAAAAAGCACTGATTATACCCACATATCCCACTTCTTTGTTTCTAAAATGAATTTCATGAATCTAATGTCATAAAGCTAAGCAGCAATTAAATGGCACTTTCTCTTCCTTTTGTTTGTTTGTTTTAAAAATACATATTAGGTATTTATTTAGGCATTTTTATTTGTTCCCACCACAAAAAATTATAGAATTTTCAGTACAAATATTTTTGTTGAATTTATAAATCAAATTTATTAACCAATTTTTAAAAATGGAGTTGCTGACTCCTTTAGAAATAATCCACAAGCTGGACACAGTGGCTCACGCCTATAATCACAGCACTTTGGGAGGCGGAGGTGAGAGGATTGCCTGACCGGGAGTTCAAGACCACCCTGTGTGACTTGGCAAGACCTCATGTCTACAATAATAATAATAATAAATTGCCGGGCTCGGTGGCTCAGCCTGTAATCCCGCACCTTTGGGAGGCTGAGGTGAGTGGATTGCCTGAGCCTGTGGGTTCGAGACACACCTGGGCAGCAAGACCTCATCTCTACAATAAATCAAAAAATCAGCCGGGCGTGGTAGCGCATGCCTATAATTCTGGCTACTTGGAAGGCTGAGGCGGAAGCATCGCCGGAGCCCAGCAGGTCGAGGCTGCGGTGGCCGGGAGCGGCCACTGCACTCCAGTCTGGGCGACAGAGTGAGACTCCAACTCAAAATAATAATAATAATAATAATAATAATAATAATAATAATAATAATAAATCAGCCAGGCATGGTGGTACATGCCTGTGGTTCTACCTCCTTGGAAGGCTGAAGAGGAGGGATCACCTGAACCCAGCAAGTCGAGGCTGCAGTGGCCATGAGCGTGCCACCGCACTCCATGGAGACAGAGTGAGACTCCAGCTCAAAAAAAAAAGCACAAAAAGGCAATTATTTTGTTATCAACACAATGAAAGAAAATGTTGATAACTTACACACCTGTATTGACTTGACCTGTATTGCATTAAAAAATGCTTTCTTTTGAAAACCTGCTTACAGTGCAAAGAATGACTGATTAGTTTATGGTCATTTGTGGACAAAGTTTTCATTTTTGTGAACATGGTTGACATTTTGGGCTATGTGACCAATGATGTCAAAGAGGCTCCTGCTTAGAAGTTTTTCCTTCTAAGTTTATATGTGGAGGTAAAGGAAGTATGCATTTTTAAGCTATAAGCCAGGGTTGGTTGGTTTTTTTTTTTTTCATTTTATTATATTTAGTTATCATTGTTATTGGCTTGTTTTATGACTTTAAATCAATTAGTGTAGAGGAATCATGTGGAAAACAACATACATACAAATTATATAATCATTTGACATATGGCTGCTAAGAAGAGATAATTCACCGTACTTATATTTTTAATTCAAAAATGAATGTGATTTCTACTTTTGTTTTCTTTATTGCAAAGATATGGAGTACAAGTCAGGATTAGGTACAAAAGTAATCTCTGTGTAGGTGAAGTTTGGTCATCCAACTGGTCATCACTTTCCTTGGTTTATAATCAGATACCCTTAGTGATGTTATGTGCCCCCCCCATGTCTAGCAGTGTCTTGCTACTGGCAATCTCTCTCTTGCAGTATTGTGATGAATGCTTATGAGTAAGAACATGTGTATTCAGCTCTCTGTTTCTATGATAGATCATTGAGTATGATGGACTCTACATCCATTCAAGTTGCTGTGAAGTCCATACACTTGTCCTTCTTTATGGCTGCATAATATTTCATTATATATATGTACCACATTTTCTTTAACCAGTTCACTTTTGATGGGCAGCAGGGCTGATTCCATGTTTTTGCTATTGTGAATAGTGCTGTAATAAACATATGTGAGCAAGTATCTCTTTTGTAGAATTAATCAAGTTCCTCTGGATATATACTCAAAGGGAGATTGCTGGGTCATATGGAAGGTCAATCTCTCGTTCTTTTGAAAAATACCACACTTTTTTCCATAGAGGTTGAACTAGTTTGCACTCACACTGTGGCAGGATTTTTTACAGACAGATGAGACACCGAGGCTTTTTTTTTTTTTTTGCCAGAAAGCAGCATTTATTATTGCTGGCACTGACCCAGTGGATTCACATCCAAAGGCTGAGCCCCAAACGCAGCAAGGCATTGCCTTTTATTACGTTAGCCCCTTTGTCTCCCTTACATGGCAATCTGCATTTTTGATTGGGTATCTTAAGGCACAGGGCTGTAACTGCGTTACTCATGTGCACTAAGTCATTGACTATGCCACGTCCATTTCTCTCTAACACATTCTTTTTCTATTCTGGGAAGGCCCTTATCTCTTTGTTTTAGAAGGGCCCCCTGTAGATGGTTTCCCTTTACTCTGCATCCTCACCAGCATCTGTTTTTTTAATTTACTAATCATGGTCATCCTTACTAAAGTTAGATGGTATCTCAGTGTGTTTTTAAATTACATTTCTCTGATAATCAGTGAGATTGGGCATTTTTTCATGTATCTGTTGGCTTTTTGTATGTCTTCTTTTGAGAAATATCTATACATGTCTTTTGTCCCCTTTTTTTTTCCAATTTGGAGTCTTACTCTGTCACCTAGGCTGGAGTGCAGTGGCACACTCAGGGACACCCCAGCATTGACTTGCTGGGCTTTGGAGATCCTTCCACCTCAACATTCCAAGTAACCAGAAATATAGGTGCGTGCTACCACACCCAGCTAATTTTTTATTTATTGTAGAGGTGAGATCTCCCCCAGTTGCCTGGGCTGGTCTCAAACCCACAGGCTCAGGCAATCCACTCACCTTGGCATCCCAAAGTGCTGAGATTACAGGCTGAGCCACCAAGCCCGACCTTGCCTCCTTTTTAATAAAGCTGTTTGGATTTTTTTTTCCTTTTAGTTTGTTAGAGTTCCTTACAGATCCTGGATATTATGCCTTTGCCAAGCACTTTTTCTGTTCACAAGTACTTTACAATTATTTCCCAGTTAGCAACAGTCAGAGATAGCTATGTTGTTTCAGTTCTTAAAAAGTTTTCATGGCCTCCACTATGAATACAAGAGCATCTTGTTGAGACATTGTATATGTAAAATGATGTATATTTTTCTTCACAAAGAAAAAAGGCATACCATTCTTTTAGATTTAGTATTATACTTGGAAAATTATACTCTTAAAAGTAAAAACAACTTTGAAAAAAAATTGGTATTTAGAAGTTAGGCTTGATTAGAAAACTCATCTGACTTTCTCTTCCTTAGTCATGAGTTCAAGTTCCTCTTTGACATCACTCAATTCTTTCTCCAGGTCTGCAACTATGTCCAAGTCTCCTAATATGAAACATAGCTCTAGTTTAAATCACTGTTAATATAATGTGATCTCTGCTGCCTCATTTCTGAGGAATTTACTGAGAGAATGTTCCAATAATTTTTTAAAAATATATGCACAGGCTGCTCTTTGCGATGTTATTTGCAATAGCAAGGTGTTGCAATCAACCTATATGCTATAAAGAAAAGATTGAATAAACCAGGAACACAATGGTACTACATACAGCTGTAAAAAAGGATAAGGAAGATCTTTATGAACCTGTATGGAGTGATTTCAAGGATACAGCAAGTAAAACAAGCTAGCCACAAAATAACACATCTAATCTGGTATATTTTTTATTAGGGAAATGAGATCAAGAGCATACATATAGACATCACATATTCACAAATGACTCATTTGTTTATTTTTACAAAAAGATACATCAGAAGGATAACCCAGAAATGAAACTGGATACCTTCAGGGGATGGTGTGAATGGGAGAGAGAAGCAGGCGGAACTTCTGAGTAACTTTTGATATATTTTGAGTTTTGAAACTGTGTTAATGTTTAATTTTTAATGTGTAAGTCAGTTTGACAAAAATGGGGGAGAAAAGACCTAAAATTGAATACTAACATAAACAAATGAACCTATATAACAGATAATATAAATATACCACAAAATAATACAAAAAGTAATCAAAATAATTTTTAAACTCAGTACTCTAATTGTATATCCTCAACAGGAAATATCATAAGGACAAACAGAGTTACAGGGAAATCTTAAACATTACTTAACAGATTTATTGTAGATAGTAGTATTCACGTAGAAATTCCAAAACTATTTTAAAATATGGTAGTATTCTGAAAAAGTGTAAGTATTTTGAAATATATTGATGTTATAGAAAACCAAGTTTCTTAATGTTGGGAGAAGGGAGATACAAACATAAAATGAGGGAAACAAATAACCTCTGACATTAAACTGGAATTAGAGAAATCAGTATCAAATCATCCATCATATTATAGTTATACACATAATTTTTAAAACTTTTATTGCTACCTCTATTAACTTAAAACAACCTAGAGGCAAATGATATTCATGCAGAAATGAACACACCTTGTACCCCCATCTTAGAGTCTAAATGCCATTACCAACTAAGAAGAACCAGGGAGTTTCCTGGGATGATGCTGATTCTGGGACTGAGGTAGGTATAGTAAAAGATGATTGCAGAACATCTTATTGTGTCAGAAGCCATGGAAGTTCTCAAAAACAGATAGAAAGATAGCAAAAGGTCAAAGGAATGGCATGAAATGGCTCCTATTGATCATCAAATCTGGGATAATTTGAGCCAAACTGTTGACTTGTCCTCTACAAACTAATCAATGTCAGCACTACCATCATCAACAACGAAATGAGAAGAGACATTTTGGGTTCAGAATGAGAAAAGAAGTATAACTAAATAATGTTTTTTACTCTTTTGAACCCCAATGTCTCTTCTCCTTTTTGTTGTTGTTGGTGGTGACACCAATTCCTTCATAGAGGACAGATCAGCTGTTTGGTCCAATGGTTTACATTCTAAACTTGTCTGACAATTTCCTCACAAATAAATTCAGCATAAACATTTTGCCAAGAACACCTCATAGTGAATGTTGTGAACTTCCTACCTCATCCCATTTGTAGGCAAAAAGCATCCAGTTTGTCAGTCACCATTATTGTGATACTAGAATTGATCCCTTGGTTAAGGAGGCATCTTGGTTAAGGAATAATAAGATCTGCCCTTTCTAAAGACATCTTATTTATAATTATTAAGTAATTTGGGAAGTGGTACTGTGAAAAAATGTAAATATCCTTAACTCTAACAATCTCCCTTTAAAAATGCTATCATCAATTTATAATCCCTGCTTATATCAGTTGTTATATTTCTGTTTGTACATTGAAAATTTTCTATTTCAATCCTTCCTATATACTTATATTTGCTGGATTTCTTCTACAAAAAAGAACATACTCACTCTGAATTTTAAGTTTACTTAGACATTAATTTTATTCTTTACAATTAAATGTGTTGTCTATCTTGTAGAGAAGTGGATTTTTAAAAATTCTGTATTATAGTCTACTATTATGGTTGTTTTGCTGGATAAGGATAGAGCTTAATAAAAATATTCTTATTTCCCTATTTTCTTTTTTTTTCACATTTAGGCTATATTTACCATACATAGTTGATTATATTTCCATTATTACTTTTTTCACGTTCCTTGTTTCCTCTGTGTGTACATGTATTTATGTATATGTGTATATTTTGGTATTTAAGAAGGGCTTTACAGCTCATGTCTAACATTGCACTTTTTTGACAACACTAGTCAAGTGAGTAATTTAACATGACACTTCTAATATTTGGTGTATAATTTTTTTTTTTTTTTTGAGTCAGGGTCTTACTCTGTCACCTGGGTTGGAGTGCAATGGTACAATCATGGCTCACCATAGCCTCGACCTCCTGGACTCAGCTGATCCTTGCCCTTCAATCTCCCTAATAGCTGGTACTACAGGTGTGTGCCACTATGCCCAGCTAATTTTTTGCCTTTTTTTTTTTTTTTGTAGAGACAGGGTCTTGCTATCCCTCCTAGGCTGATGTCAAACTCCTGGGCTCATGTGATCCTGCCTCAGCCTCTGAAGGTGCTAGGATTACAGACATAAGCCATTGCACTTGGACTGAATTGTAAATTATATTTCTAACATCAAGTTTTTTTCTACTCTGATAATTAGTGATATTATTTACATTCCTCTTTTCTACCCTCTTTAGCTGCAAATTCTTATAGTATTGTTTTCATTTTATTTTTTATTTTAGAGTTATTGGGTACATGTGAAGACTTGCTACATAAGAAAATTGCATGCAGGTGAGGTTTGGGGTTCTAGCGAGCCCTCTGTCTCCCTGGTAGTTGACCTCATACACAATGAATGGTTGCGATCCCCTCATCCCCACTCCTTCTCTCTCCACCACTAATAGTATCTTGTGTCAGTTTTTCCTGCCTTTGTGCTCACCAGCCCAATGACTCATACGTCCTGCTTATGAGTGAGAACATGCAGTATTCAGTTTTTTGTTTCCGTGATAGTTCACTTAGAATGATGTCCTCCACCTGCAAGCATATTGCTGCAAAGGACATGCTTTTGCTTTTCTTTAAGGCTGTGTTATATTCCATGATGTATATTGGCCATTATTTCCTTATAGTTTTTTGTTTGTTTTTGTTTTGAGACAGAGAGTCAGTCTGTCACCCAAGCTGGAGTGCAGTGGCATGCTCACAGCTACTATAGCCTTGATCTGCTTGGCTCAGATGATCCTTCCTCAGCCTTCCAAGTAGCTGGACCCACAGGGGCATGCCTCCACACCCAGCTGATGTTTTTATTTATTGTAGAGACGAGGTCTTGCCAAGTTGCCCAGGCTGGTGTTGAACCCCTGGGCTCAGGCAATTCTCTTACCTCAGCCTCCCAAAGTGCTGGGATTACAGATGTGAGCCACTGTGCCTGGATATAGTGCTATTTTAGCCCAAACATATACCAGCAACATACTATTTTTCTCACCTTGTTTCCACATTGGCTTTTGTTTTAGATCGTCAATGAAATGTATGAATGCTTTCAAGCTTGTCAAAAGTGAGTGTCCTCTGTCATCACTTGCTGAGTGGAATTTCCTCTTAATAGAGTCATTGTGATGGAATCAGGTCTTGCTGAGCTTTGCATGTTTAGCAATCTTTTCCTACTGCCTTTTTACATGGATGGCATCACTAGGTGTAAAGCATTTGCCAAGATGATTTTTCTTGAGATTTTAGATAGTATTGTCCTACTCTAGGGGACAGGAATGGAGTGTCTTCTCATTCTAGGATTCTATTTTATTCTACTAGGTTCTTTGATTTCTGCCAAATATTTCATTCTTTATCTTCACTACAAGCTTCCATAGGACATTTCTTTTGTCCAGGTCTCCCCCCTCCCTGGCAATTCTGTCTTTCCCAGATTGGTGCCTCTAGTCCTCAGCACTGTGAAGCCCCTTCCTTTCAATTCCCCAGTAACTAGTGCTCTAAGCAACCATGTCTTAGGCATGTTCTGTACTTATCCACACTCACTTTGTATAGGTGATTTTACTTGTGTTCTGTCATAAACAGGTCCTCCCAGCTGTACTCTCCTCTATATGCATAGTCTTTGCTGCTCTCTCTACTGTTGTGTGGCTCCCAGACATAGATAAATAATGCATTGAGGACCACAGTATTTTCTGGCCATTAGTTGTTTGATGTTTTGGGCTCTCTTCATTCATCTTCAGGGCTTTTCAGTATTTGAAGCATGACAACTAAGTTCACAAACCTGCCACAGTATGCTTACTTGGCAGTACTGTACAAACAACTCAGTAAGGTTTCATAACCTTGGTATATTATATTCTCACAGCTGTGTTCACATCAAAGTGTGATGGTGTCTTGTGAGCGGCATTTGCTATTGTTGTATGTTTTTGTATGCCATTGTTAGAATGTCAGAGCTTGAATAAAAGCAACAAGCAAAGGGTAATTTTCTTTAAACTTGGCAAAAGTAGAAGTGAAATCAGGGACATACCAATCCAAATTTATGGAGCTAATGCCATGACGAAAATGGCAGTGTACAAATGAATTAAACGTTTTTCCGAGAAGAGAGAAAGCATCACTGAGGAGAGGTCAGGATGGCCAGTAACAAGCAGAACTGATGAAAACATGGCAAATATTCATTGAATTGTGCATCAGAATCATCAGCTGGCTGTGAGAATCATAGCTTACCAAATAAACATTGATAGAGAAAGAGTTAGGAAAATCTTAACTGAAAATCTTGACATGAGAATGGCGTGTGCAAAAATGGTTCCAAAGGCGATCTTGCATCACGACAGTGTTTCAGTTTACACAGCACTGTCTGTGAGGGAGTTTTTAGAAAAACTCCCTCTTTTAGAACTCTTTTAGAAAAAGAGTTCCAAAATATTGCGTTGACAGGTGGACTAGACATTGGCACTGATACATGGCATCCCAAGGGGAGTACTTTGAAGGAGACCATAGAGATATTCAGCAATGATGTATGTAGCACTTTTTCTAGGATGAGTTTGCAAACTTAATTGTCAGAGGTCATATGTTAAGAGATTCAGCTGTTACCACCCTAGGTAGACTTATGAGAATCAAGAATGAAACAGATTACACTCACTACAGACTTTGCAGATACCACAGGAATGATAATAATAAGGGAAAAATATATACATGTATATTTGACAACCAAGATGAGTTAAAGGACAAGGAAAAGGGTCAGCCAGCAAAACAAAACATTTGTATGTACTAACCACTCTTCTCTGGTCAAACACCACAGAAAAATAACTGTGGCTCCACCCACACAAAAAGAAGCATAAGTCTGAATGAGAGGCTTAGCTCTTCATGCTTGCAAGAGTACAATGGGCACCACACACCCCAGCCTGTCAGGATCAGGTCAGAGGAGAAAGCTGGGCCTGTCATCCCTGCCAAGTGATGTATCCAGTGCCTTGCCAGTGGCATCTGCATTTGGAGCCTGGATTCTACTAGACAGTAATGAGGCACCTCTCCCTCTTTCTCATGTGAGAGGAGTCCTAGTAAAGGATCAGGACTTTCACTGTTACCAAGTGTGAGAAGGCCACCCCTGTTCTGTGGTGTCAGTGGAGGTAACGTGGAAAGCAGTAATGGAGAACTCCTCCCTTCCCAGTCATGGGGGGTGGTCAGAGGAGGAGGAGTGGGAAGCTGGAGCTCCCACCCCACCTTAGGAGGTCCTCTATCCAGGGTGGCAACAGTGATAGGTTAGGTGATAAACCTGGACTTACACACACACCTGACTATAATGAGGTAGTAGCACCCCCTTCCACTGCAGAAGCAGAGTCAGAAAAAAGGTAATTAAAACAGAAAAATTAAGTAAGCTCCAGAGTCTGATAACATAATACTCAAATGTACAAATTTCAATTGTGTATACTCATCATACCAAGAACCAGGAAGCTCTCACACTGAAAGCAAATAGACAGCAAATAAATGCTAACAGTGAAATGAGAGACATGTTAGGAGTGCCTGATAAAGATTTTAAAACAAACATGATAAAAATGCTTCAATGAGAGATCATGAATGTACTTGAAACAAATGAAAAAATTAGAAAAGGCTTAGAAAGAAATATAAGAAATAAGAAAGAATTAATGGAAGTATTAGAAATGAAAAATATAGCAACCAAATTGCAAAGCCCAGTGGAGAGGCCCAACAGCAGAATGGGTGGTGCAGAGCAAAACTATCAGTAGATGGGAAAATGAAACCGTGGAGAAATGACACAATCTAACCAACTAAATAAATAAATAGATAAAAAAATTTATAAGATTGGTGGAAGAAGAGAACAGAGCTTCAGGCACCTATGAAACTACATCACAGGTCTAACTTTCATGTTATCAGAGTTTGGAAGGAAAAGAGAAAGAGTACAAAGCTGAAATAAATACTCAAAGGAGTAAATGGCTGTAAGCTTCTTTTATTTGATAAGAGACAAAAACCTATAGGTTCAAGATGCTTTGAAAATTCCAAATAGTCTGACAAATAGGATAAAATCCAAAGAAATCTAGGGTGAGACACATGATAATTAAATATTGGAAACTAAAAACAAAGAAAATATCTTGAAAGCAATAGAGAATGGTGCCTTCTTAGCTAGAAGGGAAAAACATTCCAAGGACAGCTGATTTCTCATCAGAAGCTGTGAAGACAGAAGGAAGTGGCACAATACTTCTCGAGTGCTGAAAGAAAATATTTGTCATCCCCGATTCCTATGTCTGGCAAAAACATCCTTCAGGGATTAAGGGGAAAATCTAAATTCAGATTATATAAAACTAAGGGAATCTGTCACCAGCAGCTCTATCCTAAAATAACAGCTAAAGGGATTGCTCTAAACAGAAAGGAAATGACTAAATAAGGCAACTTGAGACATCAGAAAAGAGGAAAAAAAACAGTGCAGTAGACTTTCCTTCTCCTCTTAACTTTTCTAAACTACATTTGATGGTTGAAGAAATAATCATAACACTGATATAATTCTAACTCTATATAAAGGAAATTACTGTAATAATATATTACAAAGTGGGATAAGTTTTCTATAGTTCACTCAACCTGGTACAATAATGACACCAGTAAACATGTGATAAGTTTGGATACATACCTAGAGAAACCAAGAAAGCTATAGAAACAGTTATGCTCCAAAACATGATAGATAAAACATAATGCAATCTCATAAATGTTCAAGTCAACACTGCAAGGTGAGAAGGGGAACACAAGACCAAAAACCAAAATTGGAATGCAAAAACAGAACAAACAGAAAATGAAAAGAACAATGCCAGGCTTAAGTCCTACCATATCAATCATCACAATAAGTGTCAATGGTCAAAATACACCAATTAATCAGAGATTGGCAGAGTGGATTAATAGACATGACCTAACTGTATGCTGACTACAAAGACACTAACTTCAAATGTAATAATACAGGCAAATTGAAAGCAAAAGCATGGAAATGTATATGTCATGCAGAAATGACAAAAGGAAAGTAAGACTGGCTACATTAATATCAGATAGACTACATTACAGAACAGAGAAACTAACGGGACACAAAGGACATTATATATAATGAAAAAAAGGCCAATCCATCAAACCTCCAACATAAGTTATAAATGTGTATGTGCAACAAAAACTGATAGTACTGAACAGAGAACTAGACAAATCCATAAATTTAGCTGTGGGCCTCAAAATCCCCCTTTCTCCACAATTTATAAGACAATTAGACAGAAAATCATCAAGAATATAGAACAACCCAACAATAAAGTCAATCAGTAGGACTTTATTGACAATTTCAGAATACCCAACCACAGCACAAATATTGTTATAGACACTATTGTGTCTCCCTCTCCCCCAAATGCATTTGTGGAAACCCTAACATTAAAGGTCACTAGTAATATGCTCATTAAAATCACAATGAATAATCACTACACATCTATCAGAATAGCCAAAATGAAAGCATGGCAACACCAAGTGGTGACAAGAGATCAGAGATAGCTGGATCACCCATACATTGCTGGTGGGAATGAAAAATGTTACAACCACTCTGAAAATATTTGTATAGTTTTTACTGAAAAAAAAAAAAACTATACACATAACTACCATACCATCTAGGAATTGCATTCCCGGCATTATTGCAGAAAGATAAAAACCTATGTTCACACAAAAACTACAATTTATATCAGTTGTATTCTTAATAGCCAAAAGTGGGAAACAATGTCAATGACTTTCACAGAGTGAGTGGTTAAGCAAACTGTAATATATTCATAGCATTGAATACTAATCAATTTTCATTTTGAAGAACAAACTATAAATACACAAAAAAATCTGGTTACTCTCCAGAAAATTATATCAAGTGAAAAAAAAGTGCAATCCTTAAAATTACATGTATAAACCACTTGCAAAACTTTCTTGAAATGAAAAAAATGTAGAAATGGAGCAGAGATTCATAGTTGCCAGGGCTTCAGGAGAAAAGGGGAAATAGCACTGAAGGTGCATGGTTATAAAAGGTAACTTGATGAGTCCTTGCAGTGATGGAAGTATTCTATGCCTTGATTGTATAGATATTAAAACCTTGGTACTATAGTACTTTCAATATTTCAAATATTACCATTTAAAAAATGCCACCATGATGTTACTGTTAGAGAAAACTCAGTAAATTGTACAAGGGATCTCTCTGCAAGCTTTCTTAAGGTTGTACGCAGATTGTTTCGAAATGAAAAGTTTACTAACAATACATATATGTGTGTGTGTGTGTGTGTATATACACACACATATATATATATATATATATATAATATATATATTTCTCCTTCTTTGATCTTGTTTTTGCTTAGAAAACATCAGGGCAACAATATTTTCCCAGCACCTGTTATTTTGTTGAAGACAGTTTCAACCAAAAGAGTCTTACAGTTTTTCTTAAAACTTTAAAACTTCTACTGGTCTTAACTGTTCACTAGAGAACACTCCAGGGTTAGAACATCTTTCTAAAGCATGGAGACCAAAACCAGCATGTCTTATTGTATTAGTCTGGGTTCTCCAGAGAAAGAAAACCAACAGAATATGTACAGAGAGAAAGGACTTACATTGGCTACCATGATTATGAAAGTTGGAAATCCCGATCTACACATTCTGAGACCCCAGAAAGCTGAGTATAGTTCCAGACTGAATCCAAACCCCACTGACGGAGACTGATGTCTCAGTTCAAAGCACATGAAGCCAAAAGACTTTTTCTTAGCCTTGTTTGTATGTATGTATATATTTATTTTGGAGTCTCACTCTGTCGCCCAGAATGGAGTGCAGTGGCACACAGTGGCATGCTCACGGCCACCACAGCCTCGAACCACTTAGCTCAGGTGATCTTTCTGCCTCAGCCTTCCAAGTAGCTGGAATTACAGGTACATGCCACTATGCCAGGCTAACTTCATAGAAAAGTTAAGAGAAGAAGGAAAGTGGCCAACACCCAACTCCTGACCACCCTTTCTTACAGCATTGACTAAAAAAGGAATCCTTCCTCTGTCCCTTTGAGATAAATATGTATCTTCTGGGGACTCAATGTGTCTTTCTCCAGCATCAGGTCTAGCCAAGTTGCTCAGGCAATCCTCTCACCTTGGCCTACCAAAGTTCTGGGATTGTAGGCATGAGCCACCAGGTCTGGAAAGTGCTGGGATTATAGGCATGAGCCAACTGGCCTGGCCTACCTTGTATGTATTCTCTTCAGGCCTTCCAAGGTTTGAATGAGGCCCACCCACATCAGGAAGGACAATCTGCTTTACTCAGTCTACTGATTCAAATGCTAATCTCATCCAGAAACCTCCTCAAGGCACATCCAAAAATAATGTATAACAAAATATCTGCCCACCCCATGGCCCAGTTAAGGTGACACAATAATTAGCCTTCACAAATACTCTCATTAAAAATGACTAATAAATTTGTCATGAGCCGGGCTCGGTGGCTCAGCCTGTAATCCCGCGCCTTTGGGAGGCTGAGGTGAGTGGATTGCCTGAGCCCGCGGGTTCAAGACCCGCCTGGGCAGCAAGACCTCATCTCTACAATAAATCAAAAAATCAGCCAGGCATGGTAGCACATGCCTGTAATTCCGGCTACTCGGAAGGCTGAGGCAGAAGGATCGCCGGAGCCCAGCAGGTCGAAGCTGCGGTGGCCGGGAGCGGCCACTGCACTCCAGTCTGGGCAACAGAGTGAGACTCCAACTCAAAAAAAAAAAAAAATTTATCATGGTGTCCTCCTTGTATATGCCATGACAATAAATATATTCCAGTGGGCTTATTGGCTTCTTTTCCCAAGATGTGGATGTTACATTTAACCTGAGATTAATTTTGGCCTTATGAAGTCTCTCCCCAATTTTCCCTACCATTGTCACCTGTGGATTGTCATTTTCGAATGACTTTCTTTTAAAAATATCGATAAACTATATATTTTGCCAATGTATGTTTGAATTTCATTCTGGCTCACTCTTTCCATTTTGAAAAAGTCTTAAAATTTTTGTGTCATCTCCTTGAAGATAGGTAAAGAAAATGTATTGTGATACCCACTCTCAAATTGATAATTTATTTTACTGTCACTCAGGTTCAGTGGATACACCTGGGCTGTCTTAATCATTGAAAATACCTGTGGCCTTATCTATCTAACATAGTCCAATAAAATCTGGGTCTTAGAATGGAGGGATGAAAAGTATGAATTAATGAACTCAGCAAAAAATGACTCCTTCCAAACCTCCACACTAGGAGATGACCAAACTTTATTATGGCTTTTAGCAGCATAAGGCCATGTCCCTAGCATGACCAAAGGTGTTGGGAGCCGGCCTTGGAGGTCCACCTGATTGACAGGGTCCTGGTGGGCCAAAGACCCTGGGCCGCAGGGCAAGCCCAGGAAGCTGAGGTCCTTCTGTCTTCCACCTTTGCTGTTTGGTACAGCTGAAGAAATTCTGTGCAGTCGTGGAAGAAGAAAATGGCATGTTTATGTGAAGTACTCACACCTAACCTGAGAATATCATGGTTTATTTTCCATTTTCCCACTATGCTGCTTGGCCTTTTCTAACATATGCAAGGGTTAAACTCTGAAGCATATCAAGAATGCTTTCTTTCACTTGGTTATAAGTTAATAGATATTGCTTGAGTAAAAAATGATATAAGTATATTCACTCCTTATTTGATTTAGAATTATGCAGTTCAGTGTTTGGACATAAGGTTTTTAAGAAGCACAAGTTTATAGTAAGTTCATTATGAATTCATTATAAGTTCTAACACTTATCTAGGAGTTATGTAAGTGATTCATAACACTGTCTTCACAGACTTAGGATAAAGATTAATCGTTAAGATTTTTACTTAATTCTATAGTTAAATTTTAAGTAAATGTTTGTAGAGTGGGTTTTCACTGAATGCATAATATACTAATTAGATACTTTATGATAATTAACTAAATACAGAAAGCAACCTTGGGGGCCTGGGAAATGTCATTAAAGCTTCTTTTGAGTTTTCTTTAGAAATAAACACTGCAGGATAAGAGAAAAGTAATGAAGACACCTGGACAAGAAAGGCGATTACAAAGCTTTGAAGGTCGTAAAAGCCCAAAAGAGAAAAACTCCTGCTACATGAAGAGCCGTGCACCTGGGAACTTTCTTGAAGCACTTCAAGGACTGTAATTTGGGACTCTTATGAAGAGAGTTGCTGGCAGTGCTATTCTAGACATGATAATTGTTTTATCCATGTATTAATCATAATTGGTAAATGTAATATCATACAAATTTATACAATCAATATACATATGTATGAGGGTTGACAAAAATTATTAGGCTCTGGTTATGTTTAACAAGGTTTTTACTTTGAGTCATTAATTAAGTTTTAATGCTATAATTTAGTGTTTTATAGCTACTTTGAAGATTGTTTTAAGTTCATAAGTTTAAGTTCACACAGTGATAAAATTGGTGCCTCAAAGATAATAATAATTGCTCAAGTGCCTATCTTAAGACAAAGATGTTTTCCAGGAGGTTGCCAAGCATAAGGGAAAACAGCCAAATCACCATTATCCTAAATTTAAAAGCTCATTAGCAATTATACAACCACAATAATTTTAGTTGTGTTAGTTTTATTTCATTATGTTTAGTTCACTTTATATGTTTATTCAGAGTAAAGATTAGTGTATGTATTTTCACAGTAAGTGACTTTCATAGTTATTCTTTAAATGCTAGCCAATGTTGTTTGGTCAAGTTAATGGGCTTCATATTCCTACTATCACTAGGTACAATCTATAGTTTTGTTTTAGTGATTTTAAGGCTTTTTTAATTAGACAAGTGATGTGGAACCAAAATCAAAGTAAACCTTGTATGCATTATGTTTAGTTTAAGTGAAACTCCTTTTAAACTTATCTCAAGACTCATTAACTGAAAGTAGATAGTGTTCCTGGCTTGTTCGTTTCTTCTAAGACCGCTAGATGGTGGTAACTTTTAAAGATATGTATGTGAAGAAATTTTCTTTGTCTTGCCCCTTTACGAATAGTATAAAAGCTTTCTGTTAACTAATAAAGGATGTCATCTGTTCAGGAAGCAGGTGTCTGAGTATAATATTTTCGTCCTTCGCCTATCCGTCTTTCCTTCAGGAAACCTCACGACCCGGCAAGGGGCTGGACCCCTTCACAAAGGCCCCCATTGAAATGCTTGACTGCTTAGTATGGTGGCTTACACCTAATCCCAGCATTTGGGAGGCAGAAGTGAGAGAATTGCCTGGGGTCAAAAGTTCTAGACCAGACTGGGCAACTTGGTGAAAGCTCATCTCTACAATAAATAAAAAATTTAGCCAGGTGTGGTGGTGTGCACCTGTGGTTCCAGCTACTTCAAAGGCTGAGGTGGAAGGACTGTCTGAGCTCAGCAGGTTGAGGCTGCGGT
>JAPVLO010004655.1:0-14058 GCA_027257055.1 Cephalopachus bancanus | reverse complement strand
CTATTACTCAAAACGTTAATGTAAGATAACACAATTTATAAAGCACTCTACTTTCTGATTTTATGCTCTTCTTTTGCCCTCTAAGGGCAAAAGAGAAAAGGACAAAATCTCTGAGATTTTGTCGGCTTAGAGATATTTTTAAAAGTTTTATGTACAGTTCTTTATCTTAATCTTCAAAGGTGACCTTTGAACTGGATTGGTAGTCTATTCTTGAAGGACCCTAAAAATTAAAGCCTATAAAGTCTTGATTGGTTTTGAGAAACTATTTAGCCCTTATGTGTAAATATAAGAGAAAGGTTTTCAAACACTTCTAAAAATAATAAGAAATTAAGAAAATCTTTCAATGCTGGGATAAAAGGCTTAATTTTGATCATATATGGCCTTGATCTTATGTTTGATATTACTTGATATTAATCTTCTATGGCCTTAATCTAAACTCATTTTCTAACCATAATTCTTAATGCATAGTACTGGTGAGCAGTCATTGTTTCTCACAGAAGAGTTGTTCATGACAATGGTTATACAATAATTATCCTCTCCATAATGTAAACATTATGCTTCCCATGTCTGGGTGAATCATTCCAGAAATGTTAGCTTATGAAAAATCCGATAAAGACAGTCTGAGCTTTTAGAAGCCAAGGACCACCTGGACTCAATGGAGACCACTGAGCATTAAATAAGAGAAGTTTCTCGTGCACAGATACAGAAAAGGAGTTAATCCACAGGAAGGAGAGCATTCTAAATTAAGAACACCTTTGGGAATTAACCGGACAAGAGAAAGGTCATCATTGTTTTCTAGAAGATGAATACTTGTGTCAGCCATATAACCCAATATTTGAGATTTACAAGTCGGGGACTGTCTGTACACATAGACGTCTATGTGTCATCTGTGAAAAAATATATCTGTGTGCTAGTTTCTTGGGGCGGCCATAACATTTACCAAAGGTCAAAAGAGGCTTCCCTGCCCTAGACCAGCCAGGGTCCATGGGCTTGAGCAATGGGGACTGAATCTAGCGTCCACAGATGGGCCTTGGGAGCTCCATTTTGTCAAAATCTTCTATATCAGCCATGCATTTTGTTTCTGGAAGGGTCTAGAACTTTCATCAGTACCATAAACTCAATGGCTTAAGAACAACAGAAACATGTTGTCTCACGGTCTGGAGACTAGAAGTCTGAGACCAAGGTCACCAGGGCCACGCCCCCTCTCAAGGCCCTAAGAAAGGATCTGTTCCAGGCTTCTGGTGGTCCCCTGGCTTAGGGCAGCATTCCTCCAATCTTCATGAGGAGTTCTTTTTACGAGGACACCAGTCATATTGGATTAGCGGCCCATCCAACTCCTGTGTGACCTCATCTTAGCTAATTACATCTGTAACAACCCTGTTTCCAAGTAAGGACACGTTCTAAAGTACTGAGAATTAGAACTTCAGCACATGAATTTGGGGGAGGTGTGGGGGAGGGAGACACAATTCATCCCCTAACAATATCCTACCAGGGGAGGTGGGGGCAGGATCGGCAGTAGTGGGAAACTGCCAGGAGAGGAGGGGCACATCTCATCAATAAGGGTAACTGCATGATGAACATTTATATACCTAACCCTGAATTGTACCCCACATCTTTAAAATAAAAAATTTAAAAATAAAAAAACAATATTCTAGTCTGGGTGTGGTGGCTCAAGCCTGTAATCCCAGCACTTTAGGAGGCCAAGGCGAGAGGATTGCCTGAGCTCAGGGATTCGATACCAGCCTGGGCAATTTGGTGAGACCTCATCTCTACAATAAATCAAAAAATTAGCTGGGCATGGTGGCATGTGCCTGTAGTTCCTGTTGGAAGACTGAGGCGGAAGGATTGCCTGAGCCTAGCAGGTCGAGGCTGCCATGGCCGTGGGTGACAGAGACTCTGACTCAAAAATTAAAAATAAAAAAATACAAAACATCCTAAAGAGATGAGGGCAGACATTTGTATACAAGGATGTTTATCACAATGTGCTCTATAATATTAAAAAGCAGAAACAGTCTTACCTGTCTAATAACTCTGCTCCAAATACTCCACGGAATATCCATGATGGAATCCTGGATTTGAAGAATACATAATGCCATGGAGGCATGTTCATGACAGAATATTGAGTTCATAAAGTACAGAGTCATTTTGTATTGTCGAGGTAAAAGTTTGAAAAGAATAATGATAGGTTACACACCAAAATGTAAATGGTTATCTTCTCCAGGTTGGGCAGGGCGGGGGACATTTTATTTATTTTTTATTTCTTTATAAAATTTTTATTTATTTTGCTATTTCATTTTTATACTTCCCATATTACTTATTACACCAAGAAAACCAAACATTTATTACGATAAAAGCGAGCCCCAAAGGGGAGGCAGCATTCTGCCCCAGAAGCCAGCCTTCAGCTTGTGGCTTTCCTGACAGGCCCTGCAGATCCTGATTGGCCTGGTCCACATCGGCCTAGGCTCCATCCTGGGGACCGTTCTCTTCACTGACTACGTGTCTGTCTCGTTCTTTGGAGGCTTTCCCTTCTGGGGAGGCATCTGGGTACGTAACTCGAGTCACCCTGCAAGTGAGTTCCCAGAAGGGACCAAGGTGCTCAAAGCCGGCCACCGTGTCAAGTTGTGCAACTGTGCCCTGCAGAAGGTTCTCAGCCTCTGGGCCCTAGGGGATGAGAATCCAGCCCAGGCCTTGTTCCCCGAGTGGATTAGTTTGCTAGGGCCGCCAGAATTAAGCACCATGAACTAGGTGGCTTGAACAGCAGCCATCTGTTATCTCGCAGTTCTGGAGGCTGAAAGTCTGAGATCCAGATGCCAACAGGGTCACTTCCTCTGAGGGCTCTCTCCTTAGCTTGCAGATGGCCACCTTTTCCCTGTGTCCTCACGTGGTCTTCCCTCTGTGCCTGTGTCCTCATCTCCTCTTCTTATAAGGACACCAGTCATACTGGATTAGAGTTCTATCCTAATGACCTCATTTAACCTTAATTTCCTCTTTAACAACCACATATCCGGCCAGGCTCAGGTGCAGTGGCTCACCCCTGTAATCTCAGCGCTTTGGGAGGCCGAGGTGAGAGGACTGCTTGAGCCCAGGAGTTTGAGACCAGCCTAGGCAACATAGTGAGAACTCGTCTCTAGAAAAAATAAAAAGCTGGGTGTGGTGGTGGTGTGCACCTGTGGTCCCAGCTACTCAGGAAGCTAATGCAGAAGGACACCTGAGCCCAGGAGGTTGAGACTACAGTGAGCCATGACCACGTCCCTGCACTCCAGCCTGGGTGACAGAATGAGACCCACACACAGTTGCACTCTGAGGTACTAGGGGCTAGGTCTTCAACATAGAAAACTTGGAGAGGTGGACACAATTCAGCGTGTGATATCCAGTTACAGCCCTGCAAGGTGACATCATCCCTAAAAGGACACCTTTTCTGAACTCACACATGAAAACACGCCCATGTGTAAAAAGAGGTGCTGGGAATAGCCCCCAAGTACTGTTCAACACAGGTCCACAAGCCTGAGCTCCCAGAGACAAACATTTACCAAGGGTCACAAGTGGCTTCCCTACCATAGACCAGCGACGGTCCATGGGCTTGAGCAATGGGGACTGAATCTAGAGACCACAGATGGACCTAGGGGGCGTGTGCAACCTTGATCCCTTGCATGTGCTGTTCACAGTAGAGTTCACACTCCTATGAGAATCTGATGCTGCCACCTATCTAACAGGAGGTAGAGCTCAGGCAGTAATGCAGGTGATGGGGAGTGGCTGTAAATACAGATGAAGCTTTGCTCGCTTGCCTACTGCTCACCTCCTGCTGTGCCACTCAGTTCCTAACAGACCATGGACCAGTACCAGTCCATGGCCTGGGGGCTGGAGACCCCTGGCCTAGAGTTATCCCCCACTTCCACAGCCACACGAGGCCTGCAAAATGGCAGGACTGTGTTCCCAGAGCGTCTCTGACTGCCTGCTCCTCCTTGTTCCCATCTGCAGCTCTTCCACCGAGGACATGGTCTTTCCTCTGCTCTCCACTGACCTCAACTCAAAACTCAGTCCCTTTTCCCCTCCATGCCCTCACAAAACACCTGTGTCCATATCTCCGCCCTCCGTAAAATGTGGGGCTGTGGAGAGGACAAGCATCTCGGCCACACAGCACTCACCATTGGGCGCCGGACTCTCCCAAGAGCCAGTGAGCCGTGGGCAGCCGTGGCATCTGCAGTAGCCCAATAGCTGAACCCACTCCCACCAGGCCACTCAGTTCCCATCAGCCTTTCTCTCCTTTTTCTGCAGAGCAGTAGTTTTCATTGTTGCCTTCTTGACTCCAGGACTATCTTTCTATTTCCCAAACATCATGAATGTCCTCTTCTGAAGCAAAGGTACCTCAATAAGGCTAAGCAAGACATCCAAACTCCAACCCTGCCCATCAAGTCTCTATAAATGAAAGGGTGTGAAATTGAGATTTGTTTTCCACTTATAGGGAAATATGGCACTTGCCTTGGGAGGCAGAAGAAGCTAGAATAAGTTTTCATTTTAAATAACTATTTCCACTCCATGGTACATGCATCTACCCTGAGTGGGGTGGGTGAGGGTTAAGAACATGGTGTTTGAAGTCAAGATGCCTGGTCTTGATTCTCAGCTCTGCTACCTACTGGATGATGTCGGGTGAGCCATTCGGTCTCTAAGTCTCAGTCTGCCCGTTGATAAAATGGGAAGAACAATCGTGTTTGATGGGCCATCACACGGTAAAATAAAGCAAAGTTAAACAAGTACTTGGCAGGCCAAGTGCGGTGGTTCGCACCTATAATCCCAGCACTTTGGGAATCCCAGACAGGAGGATTGCTTGAGCTCAGGAGTCTGAGACCAGCCTGGGCAACACAGCAAAGCTTCGTCTTTACAAAAGATAAAAATTTTATTAAAAAAACTAGCCAGGTGTGGTGGCTTGCACTTATAATCCCAGCTACTCAGAATGTTGAGGTGGAAGGATTGCCTGATCCCAAGAGGTCAAGGCTGCCATGAGCCATGATCATTGTGATCATGAAACTACACTCCAACCTGTGCAACAGAGTGACACTTCAACTCAAAAACAAAACAAAACAAAAACAAGCCCTAGGAGGGCAGTGATGGTGAGTGATTGCCGATGGGTATGGGCTTTCTTTTCAGGGCGATGAAAATGTTCAAAACTTAGATTCTGGTGATGGCTGCGCAACTCAGAAAAATAATCAGATGGTACGCTTTTAATAGGTGAATTGTATGGTGCGCGGCTCTCAATGAAACCTTTTTTGAAAAATATCTCTTCCTATAGTGTTCAGTCAAGTATAGCTTTCACTGAATCATAGTTCACGACCTCTCAGACCACTGTTGCTACCACACTGGGCAAAGAGAAGCAGAAATGCCTTCAACTCATGCTTGTAAAACAGCCGATTTGAGATGGAATGCAAGCAGTCTACATCAGTCATCCTGTTGGATTTTCAGCACCAGAGGGACAAAACACTTATCTGAGTAACTAAAAAGTATGTGCCCAGATGTATAGACAGGCAAGGACACAGAGGGTGGCCAGGCATGGTGGCTCGAGCCTATAATCCCAGCACTTTGGGAGGCCGAGGTGAGAGGATTGCCCGAGCCCATGGATTCGAGACCAGCCTGGACAATTTGGTAAGACCTCATCTCTACAACAACACCAAATAATAATAATAATAATAATAATAATAATAATAATAATAAATTAGCCAGGCATGGTGGCGTGTGCCTGTAGTTCCAGCTACTTGGAAGGCTGAGGCAGAAGGATCGCCTGAGCCTAGCAGGTCAAGGCTGCAGTGGCCGTGAGCGTGCCACTGCCCCTCCAGCCTGGGCGACAGAGTGAGATTCCAATTCTAAATAGATAAATGAAAGCAGAAGAGATGCTGGTGATCCCTCTGCGGGGGCCCAGCCCCTGCAGAGAGATTTAGGGGGTCCCTGGGAGATGTGGCGGCATCGGCGATTATTCTGAAGAAATAAAGAGAAAGAAAGAGACAGGGCGGGGGCGGAGAAAAAAACAGACTGGACTCTGTCTAGTGCAGAAGCCGTTTAATGGGACAAACCGTAAGTCTTTTATCCCAAATTTTCACAGGTTAAATCACAAGACTTTCGTGTGAACACAAAGCCAGGTGGATGAGGGGGCATCCCCCACCCACCAGGTGTTTCCTTAGCCATGAGGAAGGATAATCCCAATTAAATCACAAGACATTTACATGAACACAAAGCCAGGTGGATGAGGGGCATCCCCCACCTACCAGGTGTTTCCTCAAGCATGAGGAAGGATGATCCCAAAATTATCTCACTGTTCCTCATGCTTGGTTAATATTCCTCAAAAGCAATACTACAATTCTAACATCATAATATTCTAATAATCAATAACTTTTTAAATTTATGCATACACAACATCTAATAACTAACTTAAATCCTAATTCCTTTCTATTTTACGCTAATTCTACCTAAACTATAGAAACTCTTAATTATAGCCCAAACCAGTTTCTAAAGAATGTGGTCCAGTCAAAAGATCACGCTGGTCCGTTTCTAGGAACAATTGATTACAATCTCTTAACAAAATGGCTGTTCTAAAATCTTATATATCTATTTTAACTTCTATAAATTTTCTAATTCCTAATTCTAATATATAAAGCTGATCATCAGCAATAAAGCTTCTAAAAATAAAACCCAAATATAAACTGTAAGTTGTACTAAGGCCAAAACCATAATAGTAGAAAGTGGGAACAATGAAATTTCTAAAGTTAGCTGTATTCTTATTAAACCTCAAAGTATCATGTTTGATCATGCTTGAACTAACATTATTCACTGATGTAGCATAACCTATTCTACAATACTTTCTATGAATAAAATAAATTCAATTTCTATAATAAATGGAAAAACCCTACACTAGCTGTAGCTAAAACCGGTTTAAAAGAATGCAGCCCAGTCCAAAGTATGCGCTATGCCCTTAGGAATGTGGCCCAGCCCAAAGTTCGTGCTGGGCCGTTTCTAGTAACTCTAGATAATTATCTATATTATTAAGGTTGAAACAGCACTTTCTATGTATATACTAATTCTACAAATATACTTTAAAATCTTATAAAGAAGGCTGTACTGTATTAAAGGCTCCCAAATGTGACCTGAGTTTGAACTGTGTTAAGTTTAAAGCCGAAACCGCAGTCTGTGAGAAACGGGAACAGTGGACTGCTAAAGTAAGCCATGCCTGCTGTACTCTCAGAGCTTCATGCTTAGATCATCAAAGTTCCTTCTAATGAGATGTGCTAAATAGCAAAAAAGGAGGAGGGAATGGGCCAACAGCTCCTGAACACATCCTAGTGGTCTCAGGGTCCACAGCCCACATTGATCCCTAACGTTCAGGTGGGCCTCTGTGGCTGGCTCCCAACATCCCTCCCGTCCCCCCTCCAGAGCTCCCAAACCTAACTGAATCCTGGTATAAAAACTGGAAACGACAGAGTGTGCTCATGGGAAAGTAAAAGACAGGGAAATAAGTCAACATTTATTGAGCATCTACTATGTGCAACACACACTGAATGCCAGATGTAGGACATAAATCATCTCGTGACGTGTGGCTTGGCAAGAGCTGTAAATCTTCCCATTTTTCAGATGAAGAAATAAAGATTTTTGAGACGTTAATAACTTACCCAAGGTCCCATGAGTTTCAGGCCAGAAATTAAAAACATCCTGGATATTCCAGGATGTTTATCCCACATCAGTGTCCTGTTATTTATTGCTTCCCCTGTTGAGCTGATGGTCCCAGCAAAGGAACCGAGGGTGCGTGCCCAGAACCACGGGAGCCTGAGGAAGGGTGCCCTAAGTCCTGACCTCGTTCTAAACCCCACTATTTTGCACCAGTTTATCATTTCAGGATCTCTCACGGTGGCAGCCGAAAGTCAGCCAAGTTCTTCTTGCCTGCCAAGTCCTGAGATGCGCTCTCCTAGTTGGGGGCCTCCAGGACAGTGTCAGAAAGGGGGAAGTGAGGCTCGCACCCAAGCCCTCCTCCATCCTTGCACCTCTCATCACCAGGCTTGGGACGTGCGCGCGCATTCTCGCTCATGCATGCCGGCCACGTGTCCTGGGCCAGGAGTCACAAGTGGGAAAGACCCCAGAGGGTTCGAGGGAGGGAACCCGACTGTGCCTTCAGCACAGTCACTAAAGGCAATGGAGGAAGAGAGAGAGAGAGAATAGCTTTCCTGGGAGGCCCTCACGTGGGGAGGTACAGAGCTCCCCGGGGCCTAAGCTGCTTTCCAGGAGAGCAAGGAGCCGAGGGTGCCTGCGGCCAGTTCTGCAAGGAAGCCAGGCCCAGGCACCTGCTTCCCAGAGGAATTCAGCCAACAGAGCTCTGGTCATCAGCTCCTCGAAGCTCTGTGCTCCCTGAGCAACGGACCAAGAAGAGGAAACTTTCTCTTTCTCTTACAGGCCGTTTATCTAGGGTAAGGGACCTCAGGGTGACCAAGTCCCTACAACCTGATGAGATATATTTTAAAATCTCCAAAGGGAAGCTCAGAATGTCTGAGCGTATCTCTCTGCACATGGTCCAGATTCAGGGAGCAGCTGAGCCCATCATACCCCAAGATACTCAGGCAGAGACTCCTGCCTGTATTTTATGGGATAAGTAGGTCGAATGTTCCCCAAAGATGATTCTGGGAAACGTTTCCTCTATAATATGCTCTATAAAGATAGTTAGGTGAACTTGGAAAAATCTCTTTTGTCCTCTCTCTGGAAAATCTGCAATCCTCATTAAAGTCTCTGAGAAGTACCGCAGCAAAGACCGGTTTACCCTTGTTCAATCCGGCTTTTTACAAAGCTAGGTTACCCCAAAACCATTTTGCACAGAACACCTCCTTACTTGCTACAGAAGTAGGGTTCCGGGATTCACATTAAGAAACACTTTTTGAAGCAAAGAGTTACGGAGATGAATGATGGTGATAGTTACACAACAGTATGAATGTGTTTAATAACACTGAACTGTAACACTTAAACATGGTGACCATGGTAAGTTTTATGCTGTATATATATGTCACAAGTTGGGGAGGGAAAAAAAAAACGCTTGTTGAATCTCTGCTCATCTCAGCTATAATAGTGTTTCTCTTCCACCCTGACCCGCTGTATCTTCTTCATTGGGTGCCAGCGTGGGTTTGAACATCATCAGTGCACTCTGTTCCACAGTTGGCGTCATACTCTTCATCACAGATCTAAGTATCGCCAGCACAGCACATCCCATGACTATTTTCCTTATAACACCTGGAGTGTGGTGAGTATCGCTCTCGCCAAAGATCTTCTGGGTTCTGACTTTATTGTGTTTAGAAAACTGCCAGAAAGAGCCTAACAACCAAGCTTTGTCACGAACATGGCAGGAAAAGGAGGTGCTCTTGGAATCAGAACAAAGTTTAAAGACCTTGACCCATACATAGTTTTAAGCACATGACTTTCTTATTCTTGGTTTCTGCCTTTACAAAACAGTACCTTCCTTATGGCATTGCTGAGAGAATTAAGTGTGACTGTACAAGGAAGCGTATGTACCCACCAACCAGCCCTTCTCCTCGCGTTCTCTGCCTTCCTGCCCATTCGTACAGACCAGAGATTGGCAAGCTTTTTCTGTGAAGGGCCAGATAGGAAATATTTAGGGCTGTGAAGCCCTATAGCATCCACAGAAAATTCTGGGTGTAGTAGCTCACACCTGTAATCCCAGCAGCGCTTAAGAGCCTGAGGTGGGAGGATTGCTTGAGCCCAGGAGTTTGAGACCAGCCTGGGCAATATAGCATGACCTCTTCTCTACAAAAAAATAAAAAAATAGCCAGGTGTGGTGGTATGCATGCCCCTAGTCCTAGCTACTTGAGAGGCTGAGGTGGGAGGACTGCCTGAACCCAGGAGGCTGAGGTTTTGGTGAGCCATGAACAAGCCACTGCACTCCAACCTGGGTGACAGAGCGAGACTTTGACTCAAAAAAAAAAAAAAAAAGCTAAACAAATGATCATGGCTGAGTTCCATTAACATTTTATTTGCAAAATAGGGAGCAGGCAGGATTCGACCTGTGGACCATAATTTTCTCACCTATACTATAGACCAGCACTGCCCGATAGAAATATGCAAGTCACATATGTGACTTTAAATTTTCTACTTGCCACTTTTTTATAAAAGAGGGGAAAAAAAGGATAGCTGGAATTAATTTTAATAATATATTTTATTTAACCCAGTATATTCAAATATTGTCATTTCAACATGTAATCAATGTAGAAACTTGATTTGATATCTTGCATTTGGGGAATCAAGTCTTTAAGGAGAGCATTGAAAACAGGAAGTTACAGGCAATTCTTTTGAATTTTGGTGTTTAAAACAATTTTTTTTTTGAGTCAGGGTCTCACTCTGTTGCCCAGGATGGAGGGCAGTGGCACAGTCATGGCTCACCACAGCCTCGACCTGCTGGGTTCAGACGATCGATCCTTCCACCTCAGCCTTCCTAGTAGCTGGAACTACAGGAGTGCACCAACGTGACCAGCTATTTTATTTTTATTTTTGTATTTTGTGGAGATGGTGTCTCACTATGTTGCCCAGGCTTGTCTCAAACTCCTGGGCTCAAGTACTCCTCCTGCTTCAGCCTCCCAAAGTGCTGGGACCACATGTATGAGTCACTGTGCTCAGTCGACAATTCTTTTTAAGGATTTGTCTGAAAGAGGAACAGAGAAATAAGGCACGGGGCGAGGTGGCTTCTGCCCCAATAGGGCATAGGCCTCACAGTGTGAGGCTGGGTGAGGTGGCTCACACCTATAATCCCAGCACTTTGGGAGGCCGAGGTGAGAGGATTGCCTGAGCCCCCGGTTCGAGATCTGCCTGGGAAACTTGGTGAGACCTCATCTCTACAATAAAAAAAAAAAAAAAAAAAAAGTAGCTGGGCGTGGTGGTGCATGCCTGCCTGTAATTCCAGCTACTTGGAAAGCTAAGATGGAAGGATCACCTGACCCAGCAGGTCGAGGCTACAGTGGCAGGGAGCGTGCCACTGCCTTCCAACCTGGGTGACAGAGTATGACTCCGACTAAAAAAAAAAAAAAAAAAGAAAGAAAGAAAAGAAATCCAGTGTGTGTCTGCACTTAAAGCACATCTTGATTTGGGACTAGCAGCCTCTCAAATGTCCAAAAGCCACACAGGAATCGTGGCTACTGAAATGGACAGAGCAGCCACAGATGAGCTACCTGCATCCCATGGAAATTCAACCCCCTCATCTGTGCCTCTCCCACCCACTCAAGTTCTCCTCCCACTCCCCACCCCGTCTCTCTTCCACATCATCAGTCTTCCCCCTTTACTGAATGAAGCATATCCATCAGCATTAAACATGCTCTTGTTCCTTCCAGCTTAAATAGCAAACCAGCCATGCCAAGCACGGTGGCTCATGCCTGGAATCCCAGCACTATGGGAGGCAGAGGCAAGAGGATCGCCCGAGCCCAGGGGTTCAAGATCAGCCTGGGCAACTTGGCGAGACCTTGTGTCTACAATAAATCAAAAAAATTAGTCAGGCATGGTGGTGTACGCCTGTAGTTCCAGCTACTTGAAAGGTTAAGGCAGAAGGATCACCTAAGCCCAGCAGGTGGAGGCTATGGTGAGCCGTGATCATGCCACTGCACTCCAGCCTGGGCCACAGAGTGAGACCCTGACTCAAAAAACAAAAGTAAAAAATTCCTTCTCTGAGAAGCGGAACTTTTGTTACTCTCATAGTTTATCTAGGGTGAGGGGCCTCAGGGAACCTCCCCCTGGTCGCTACTGCCCTATGCCCTATTTCTCTCCTTAAAAAGAATTGTCAGCTGAGCACAGTGGCTCATGCGTGTGATCCCAGCACTTTGGAAGACCAAAGTGGGAGGATTTCTTGAGCCCAGGAGTTTGAGATAAGCCTGGGCAACATATCGAGATCCCGTCTCTACAAAATACAAAAATTAAAATTAAAAAAAAAAATAACTAGGCATGGTGGTGCACGCCTGTAGGAAGGCTGAGGTAGAAGGATCACCTGAGCCCAGCAGGTCGAGGCTGTGGTGAGCCATGACCGTGCCACTGTCCTCCAGCCTGCGCAACAGAGTGAGACCCTGACTCAAAAACAACTGCTTTTTTTAAACACAAAAATTCAAAAGAATTGCCTGCAGCTCCCCGTCTTCAATTCTCTCCTCTCGTAGTCTCTCCGAACCTGATCACTCAGACTTTTGGCCTCACTCCTCCAAACACCAGCTCTGTTCCCAGTCCCCAACCACCTCTCCTCTCTGATGGATTCTGCTTGGCTTCCAGGCTCCCCACTCACCGGTCGTTCTCTTCTCTGTCTTCTCTGCGGGTCTTTCTCTTTTGCCCAGTCTCTTAGGCTCAACCGTCAGTTCCCTAGTTTTCATCCTCTCCTCACTGCCCTGTCAATCTCATCCAGTCCGGTGGCTTGAAACACCTTCTCTGGGCCAGTGACTCCCAGATGCATGGCTCCAGCCAGGTCCTCTCTGTCCCATGCCAGTCGGGCAGGTCCGATAGTTAGTTCAACAGCTCGAAACGCATACCTCCGGGTCTCATCTCCAGATCTCACTCCCAAACCTTCCTCCTCGGTTTTCCTGATCCCACGGACAGCAGCTCTATCCTTCCAGTTGCTCGGGACAAAACCTTGGAGTCATCATGGATGCCTCTCTTTCTCTCTCACCTCACAGCCAATTCCTCGGGCAATCCTGCTGGGCTTACTTTCAAAATGTATCCAGAATCCAACCATTCCTCGCATTCCCGCGTTGTCCTGAGCCGCCACACCTCCCGCCTCATCCCGGACCTCCTAACTACCCCTCCCCCATCCCTGCCTCCTCCCTGCTGTTCTCAGCAGGGCAGCTGGAGGAATGCTCTGGAAGTGTGAGATCCCATCACTTCTCTGTTCAAAACCTTCCACTGCTGCCACTTCACTCAGAAAAAAACCAGCAACCCAAAGGCACTGGGGCTGTGGTGCCCTCGGCCCCAAGCTCTGCCATGCCCCTCTGGCTCTCCCCCCACAAACCTCTTTGATGTTTTCACAGATATTTCCACCTTTTCCACATTCAGGCTTGGAAGGTCCCCTCTGACTGGGATGCTGTTCCCTCAGATATCCCATGGCTCCCTGTCCCTCTACCCCTCCCTCCCACCCTCCAACCTGAAGGGGCCCAACTGCCCCGCAATCACCTCCCCGGAGAGGCCCACCGGAAAACCAGCACCCACCCCATCCTAGCATCCCCGCTTCCTTCCCCCAACCCATCTTCCCTGTGGCCTAAGCATCTTCTAACACCTTCTGCAGTCAACTTAAGTGTTCCACTTCCTGCTTCCTGCCCGCCCCCTCCCACTGGAATATGGGTTTCTTAAGGGCAGGGATGTTTTCAGTTGCGCTCACTGAGGTACCTCAAATACCTAGAAGTGCGCCTGGCACAGTGTCGACACCCTGCAACCTGCCTGGGCAACTTGGTGAGACCTCATCTCTACAATAAATCAAAAAAAAAAAAAAAAGTAGCTGGGTGTGGTGGTACATGCCTGCCTGTAATTCCAACTACTTGGAAGGCTGAGACAGAAGGATTGCCCGAGCCCAGCAGGTCGAGGCTACAGTGGTAGGGAGCGTGCCACTGTCCTCCAGCCTAGGCAACAGAGTAGGACTTCGACTAAAAAAAAAAAAAAAAGAAAAGAAAAAGAAATCCAGTGTGTATCTACACTTAAAGCACATCTTGATTTGGGACTAGCAGCCTCTCAAATGCTTAAAAGCCACATGGGAATCGTGGCTACTGAAATGAACAGAGCAGCCACAGATGAGCTACCTGCATCCCATGGAAATTCAACCCCCTCATCTGTGCCTCTTCCACCCAAATGAAGAAACGAATGCACCAGCTGCCGTGTATACTCAGTAAGGGTTGGCCATTGACTGTCATTTGTGTTCAGTCAGAAGGTCCTTTGCCCTCCAAGAGACCTGTAGACTTCTCTCTTCAAGATTCCTAACGAAAGCCTCTCCCCAGAGACCCTCCCCACGGACCAAATCCATGTTGTTTATCAAAAGTACCTTGAGCTCCTCCCCGCCTGGAAGCATTTTAT